>JAXBDA010000365.1:0-90470 GCA_036023075.1 Gaultheria prostrata | reverse complement strand
AATAAAGAATAAAGGAAATAATTAACTTAGAAACTAAATTTCTTCTTGACCAAGCTAAAATTAAAAGGAAGCTAAATAAACTAAACTACGAAACAAAATACTCTAGAACACTTATTTTCTATAACTGCAACTTCCTAACAAAATTACTAAAGCCAAAATAAGGAAAACATAATATTATATTTCCATTCTACATCAGTTTGGAAATTAGGTTGCAAACAGTTAATATTTCCATTATATCGTGTAATATTATGGAATAAGCACAATCGCTTCAAGTCGAGTTGGATCGACACGCAACTTCACATTGATTTGAACTTGATCAACAACTTAATGTAGTTCAAAAATTAATACAAATGTGTGTCAAAATTCGACTTGGAGATGTAATAATCCCGAGTGTCATTCTTTTTACAATTTGGATCATTAGAATACTTGTCCAAAATAATCTTGAATCATTTTTGTTCCATTTGTTGTTAGTTCATTTTGGAAATAGCCAAAATATCTATTTTTGTTTTTGTGGTGCGAAGACATTTTCAAGCTTATAAGGATGAAACTGACATGTATTTTGTTTTTAGTTTATGTCAATTCTTATGGTAGCATCAAGAGTTAAAGGAATCTTATGCGGAAAAATCAAAGTATTAATTCCAGAAGAAAATATCTTACTAAGTCACATTCTTATAGTTAATGAGTTCCGAAATCGATCTCCAAATGTAAAATTCTGAAATAAAAGCCCCCTTACAGCACTGAAAAAAAAAACTGAAAAAAGGGCTATGGAAATCATTTGTATCCATCTCACAAGAATTTTAGGTTTTTTAATTACCAAAAAAAAATTTTTTAGGTTTTTTGTGTGCCTTTAAAACATTTACCAACACATATCGTATCGGAGAAAATTTGTTTATTATCTGCAAATTTCTTGTTGGATCAATGAGGGCATGCATGAAGGGATTTGAATTTGTGAACATATTTGCTAAGATAGTAAGGGAAAAGAAACACAAAATTAACTTCACAAACCTCTTTATTTTTCTCCAAATTCTCAATCTGTGAAACTTTCACAGTTTAAGACATTAGGTCCAGCCCATCTTGACAACTATGGCCTGCACCTTTCCAAAAGTCGGATACCATAAGGACACCAAATTTGGGCGTATTCTGGGCTCGTCGATAAATTGCCTAATTTGACAATTTTCAATTAAGAGTTGTTTGGGCCTCCGAGCCTTTGACCAGTCTAATGGATCATAAAATTGGGCCGCCACTTGTTCTACATCAATTGTGCAGAAGATATGTTACACTGGAGGGACAAAAAGTACTATTACGAACAAGGGGTAGGTTGAGTAGGAGTATGACAACAAGTAATGCGGTTACTCTCCAAGCTCTCTGGTTTGACTAACACAGTAACACTTACAGCAAAAAACTATTCGGGTTAATGGAGGTTTGCTTGATCATTAACTTCAGTACTCCATAAGCAGTCAAGATATAGGTAAACTGACCTGGATAGTCGGACACATTAAAAGAAAATGACAGTGACACCACGCATATAGCTAGCTGGACCAGTTGTGCCCTTCCCTTCCACAGAATCTGGTCAAGCTTTCTATACCTACAAAATGGAAGTTTCGAAACAGTGTCTCAGCCTCCAGCCTTTTGATATACTCCTAGCTAAGAACCTTGACAATTTGTTCACATGCATATATGCATGCAGCAAAAGTATCTTCTTTTATTTTTAATTAAAATCTATGTCTTTCCTACTCTTTATTTAATTAAAAATAAACAAACGTTGACTCGTAGACCATGTGGAAAATTTAGAGTGAGGACAAAATCTCGTGCTCTATAAATACAACAAAACATTTCTCTGGAGCCTCAATTAAGCATTGAGCAAGAAGCTAATTGAAGATTTCTTCTTCTTGTTTTCCTTCATATATACAAGCTTTTAGGATTTTGTATTTCATTAGTGATTATGGGTTTGATCAAAATGACATTCTGCTTAAGGGTATTCCTTATTCTTCTTGTTGTTGGAATTGCCTCTGCTCATTTGTCAACAACTTTCTACGCAACATCTTGTTCTAAAGTCCTTACGACAATCAAAACGGCTGTGGACTCTGCAGTATCGAAAGAGGCTCGAATGGGGGCGTCCTTGCTCCGTCTTCATTTCCACGATTGCTTTGTCAATGTATGTAATTTCATGTTCTTTATCTTCATTTCCATGTTCGTATTATGTGCATGTCATATAACTCCAAGAGAGATGCCAAGATGTAAAAAAATGAGTTTTACATTTCACTTGCATGGTGTTGATTTTTCAATCCCATATTTTGGAAGTATTCGCATTGACTCTTTAAAAAGAGATCAAATACATAAAGAATGGATGATAACCAATTTTTTCTCTAACGAATTTGAAACAGGGATGTGATGCATCAGTGCTGCTACATGGACATGGCTCAACTGGAGAGAAGTCCGCCGGTCCAAATGCCCACTCAATTAGAGGATTCAAATTGATCGACACCATTAAATCTCAACTAGAATATTTATGCCCTGGTGTTGTTTCTTGTGCCGATATCTTAACCGTTGCTGCTGTAAGCCGGCCACCATCGCAACCGTCAATTTTTCAAATTTTTTTTCACTTCTCCTTCTAGACTTTTTTTTTTTTAAATCATCTTCCAGACAAATTGCAAAAGTAATAAAAACTATTCCAAAAGTACCACAATGTTAGAAAAGACAAAAATAAACCAATTTAGCTTAAGTTAACCCAAACTTGAGCTCAATGCATGAATTCTTCTGAATTGCATTTTCTAATAAGCTAATTTCAGAATATAAATCAGACTAAACTATTGACTGGATTTGGTTAAGCTTTGACACATGTTACTGATTATTGAAAAGTAAATACGAAGATAATAACTAAGAAGTTTATACTTATTATTTTGTAAATGGAATATATTTACAGTTGGGTGGGCCCAGTTGGTCTGTTCCATTAGGCAGAAGGGATTCGGCTACAGCAAGTATGAAAGCTGCTAACTCCAATCTCCCATCACCAGATTCCAGTCTCAGTGAACTTATTACTGCCTTCTCAAACAAAGGTTTCACTGCTAAAGAAATGGTGGCTCTATCAGGTAGTACTATATCTTAGTTTCCCAAAAAATGTTCAAGAAAGAGAAATGAAGGGTCCATCATGCGAATCTGGACCCTTTATTTCTCTTTTCTAAACTTTTTCGGAAAAACTTTTTCTGTATCCTAACATTTTCGAGGAAAAAAAAAAAACAAGTATTCCTCTGCATTTGACCAAAACATCACATTTAGCTCTTCACAAGTTTAATTTATTCGTCCTCAATCTCATGACAGGATCTCACACAATAGGCCAAACAAGGTGCAAAATCTTCAGAAGTCGAATTTACAACGAAACCAACATAGATTCCTCGTTCGCGAATTCTGTGAAATCTAAATGTCCAAGCGCTGGTGGTGACAAAAAACACTATCCTCTCGACGTCACCAGTCCAACTTCGTTCGATAACGCCTACTTCAAGAATTTGCAGAGCCAGAAGGGGCTTCTCCACTCGGACCAGGAACTCTTTAATGGAGGCTCCACCAATGATCAAGTCAATGTTTATAGCACCAACTCTACAGCTTTCTTCGAAGACTTTGCTAAAGCAATGGTGAAGATGGGAAATCTTAGTCCACTCACTGGCACGAACGGCCAGATCAGGACTAATTGCCGGAAAGCAAACTGAGCCATGCCACTTAACACTCTTCTGGACGCGCTTAACGCTCTTCTGGACCATATTTTTTTGTTTATTTGTTTCTGAACGGCAAAGAAAATTTCAGAAATCAGCGTTACCAAATAAAGAAAGTACTAGTATTACATTAGCACAAAAGAAATTGGCGTGTGTGGGACTAGGATTTGGATCGGTGAACTCTTATGTGTTATGAACTAGAGAAGGTAATTAAGGAAACAAAAGCATTTGTTTGGATGGTATTATTCCCTTGTAATTTGTTTTGTATTAGTGATGTACAATAAAGGGCAAAGTTTCAATTAAGGTCAAGGATATTAGTTTGGAGTTGTTCTGCCTTGTTTCCCATTTTCTTAAATTAGAATCCCATAAAATTAACCCATTTTAGAAAATGAGAAATATTAGTTTGGAGGAGGTGGGAAACGGGCATACCATATCATTTTAGGCAGATAATTAAATGGTATGCCTTCTCATTTAATGGACTGACCAGACCTTAAGTTAGGATTGAAATTTTGAATCCGAGACAAAGAGGTTTCGAATTTAAGACCTAGATAACAAATTAGGACTAGGTACACATTAAAAAAAAAAATTCACAATCCACACGCCACGACAGACCAGCAAAAAGGCTACACGATGATAGGACCCAAAAAAGTGGCCGCACGTGACAGACCTCCAATGCGGCTGCACGTGAGGGGGGATGTTAAGAAATATTGTCACACATTGCTTAGGAGAGGAATGGGTGATCACTTAATATATGTTGGGATCTCTCCACTCATTGTTAATTGGTTTTGAGTTAGATGTTCCCACATGGTATCAGAGCAGGGCCCATTCCACTCCACATTAAAAAAAAAATCACAATCCACACCCCACGACAGACCAGCAAAAAGGCTGCACGATGATAGGACCCAAAAAGTGGTCACACGTGACAGACCTCAAATGCGGTTGCACGTGAGGGGGGATGTTAAGAAATATTGTCCCACATTGCTTAGGAGAGGAATGGGTGATCACATAATATATGTTGGGACTTCTCCACTCATTGCCAATTGGTTTTGAGTTGGATGTTTCCACACTTTGTTTTATATAAACATCGATTATGTATTCATTTAATAATGCGGTTGAGGATAATGTGAGAGCGGTAAAGATTTGGGTGAAAAAGCCTAGCCTAGGGTCAAGGATGGAGCCAGGGGGTGGCTAGTAGAGGTAGTCGTCCCCCCTACAATTTTAAAAAGTCTTGCTATTATATTGGAAATAATATATACATCATCAAACTATATAGTCTCGTCCCCCCTCCATTTTTTTGTTAAAAAAAATAGTAGTAACAACTTTAATATTTTTTGAGCTATGAAACATCTTTGTACTAAAGTTGGTCTTAATGAAGTTTGATTACAATCATTTTAAACAAAATAAGGCCCAAATTTTATAACTCAACTCACTTAGCCCGTTCACTTTTAAAAACTAAGACCGATTGAAATTTTGGAAGCCTAAAACTCTTTAATACTTTTGCAATCTAAGTTGATATAAGAAACATGCTCAGTTTCATATGTATTGGTGTTATTTTATATTTTTTGGAGTTGGTAAAAATTTACATCATTGTCTCTCTTTATTTTAATTTTTTTGATTGTATATATTCGTCCCCTCCACGCAAAAAATCCTAGCTCCGTTCCTGCCTAGGGTAACACTTCAAGTCTTCAACGAATGCTTTATGCTTGAGTGCACTGTGTCATTCCTCATTACCTAGTTTTATTTTTTTTTATTTTTAAAAGAGAATTTTAATTAGCCATCCCTTAACGTAATTAGCATTATGATTTCCTCCTGGGTGTTTTGAATCTTTATGATTACATCTTGTAATATATTTTCCGGACAAATTTGCCATTATTCTTAATATTATTAGTATATACTAATACTACTCCCTCCGTCCCTTTTTAAGTGATCCATACGGGAATACGTGCAATTTCAAACCCTTAAAAAACATATTCCTCGATATAATTTTGTAATTTTTTTTACACCAAATTAAAGTACTCAGAGTAGAGTACTTTAATTTGGTGCAAAAAAAAATTAAAAACGTTCTACGGAGGTGCCTTTTTTAACGTCCACAAAAATACACGTTTCCCAAGCGGATCATTTAAAAAGGGACGGAGGGAGTACTATTTAGAGCAACAAATCCGGCCACAAATCCAGCTTTGACCATCCTGTTTCCCACCCTGTTTTCCATCCTGTTTCAGTCACCTTAATCAGTGCAAAAAAACCGGAAAACTTATCTCATAAAGGTATTCATTCCATTCTTGTATCATGTTTGTATCTGTTTGAATTATAGCTGTTAGATTTCCTAAATTTGAGCTTATTTTGAATTTCAAATTATTTCCAAAGCTATTCATCATCATGAACTGAATGAAACCATTTTGATTAACTGGAATCAAAGTAAGGCATCAGGCTACTCTTTGACGTGGAATTTTTTTTGAAAACCAATTCTCCAAGCAAACTTTGTGGTCATCGAATAGGTATTACATCTCCATAATTTAAGTTCTTCGTTTTTCATCAAAAAATTATTTTGAGTTCCTAATCATGTGAATGGTGTCGGGTAAATAAATCAATTAATACACCATATTTTCCAGTTGAAGCTTAAATTGTATTGTGTTTGCTAGGATACCATATTTTCCTACATATTTTTCTTCCGTAAATACCGACGTTATGTTCGGGTTTCATTTTCACCCTCTGATCATGAAAACGCAATTCACCATGCTTGTGTGCTGTCACATTCCGCTTGTCAACTTTATGTTCTCCTTCATAGATGCCCATACAAACCCTTCACAGAAAATCTTGTATCTTTGTATCTCTTTCGGGCTAGTTTAGAGGGTCAAAATCGACTTTAAAGTCAGTCGGTTTATTTTTTTCACTCATCAAAACTTGAAAGATTTTTCCGTATCTTTTGGGTGTTCTTATTGTTTTCCTTCAACACATAATCGATGGTTGGACAATCTGAAAATAATTCGGCCCTAAGGCTTTCTTTTGTTCTTCTTAATGGACTGAATTATATTCCATGGTCTCATGTTGTGGCACTCGCACTGGGTGGAAAATCATTGTTTGGGCATATTGATGGAACATAACCTCTTCCAACAATGTTGAATCCTCCTAAAACTGATGATGTTGAGAAGTATGGTGAATGGAAATCTGAAAACCAGTACACCATTCTTTGCTTCTCAATTCTATGGAACCCAAAATTGCTGAAATCTCTACTTCAGCTGATACTGCTAAAAAAATTTGGGCATCTGTGAAGGATCTGTATGGGCATCTATGAAGGATTTGTATGCGAACAAAGAAATCGTTCTTTTGTTGAATACATCGGTGAATTGAAGAGCATGTGGGACGAACTTGGCTTGTATCACCTTCCTGCACCATCTTGCAACATTGCAGAAAAGGGCTTGAGCAAGATAAATCTTTCAATTTATCTTTTTTTTTTTCGAACGGCAAAAAAGGATTTTATTAATCTTTGGAAACAAATTACCAAGATTAAACGGAACTGAGGAAGCGGCATACAACGCCAAGAGACATCCCAACAAGGTTCCCACCCCTCCAAGCGACAATCATATGCCACCCCTCCAAGCGATAATCATAAAGTCTTTCAGTTATTGGCCCACGTCAAACCAGAATTTTGTAGCAAAATAGAGACGTTTCTTTCCTCCCCACATGGATAAAAGTAAATAAATATTCCCTCTGTCCCTTTTATAGTGTGTACATTTCCATTTTTGGTTGTCCCTTAATAAGGATGTGTTTTGAAAAGTTAGTGGGTACATTTTTTATTTTGCCCTTAAAAGTAGATTCCTTTTTAAAAGTTAGTAGGTATTATTATTGATAAGGGTAAGTAATGGAAAGTAAATGTAAAAGTTGTAAAAGTTGATGTGAGAGAAAAATAGTTGGAATTCTCAGGTAACATACTTAAAAAAGGGACAGAGGGAGTAAGAACTCCCACATGATGAAAAAGTTAGTCCATAATTGCTCGCTAATTCGTTACAAACAGCTTGAACACCGCGCCTAATTTTATGTTTTTTGATCCGCAAAGACGCCAAAAAGGCTTACAAAAGACCATCCTTACAAAAGATTGAAAGAAGAGAGAAAGGAGGAACAACTATCCAATTACATGAAAGTGATTGCCTTCGCCCATGAACACAAAAACAACATATGTTTCATAGATGATAGATTCAATATCAACTTATCGTGTATGGAGGGGTAGACTTGAACGTTTGGACTCGTGTCCTGGTCATTTTGGCTTCCCCCACTTAAACTAGTACTAATATCTGTAACATATGCTTTCAATTTGTGGAAATTCTGCACCTGTCTAGTTCATAAGGAAGATGACTCATAAGAACAACTTGCAGAAGTTGCCAAAATTGACCACGGAATAAGCTTACTACCTGCATTCGGGAAGAACCGGGAGCTTTCAGTCAATTCATGATCACCATCAATCTGGACGCGCGTAGACTTGACTATGGTGGCTATTGGTCTTCCATTGGAGGCCTCTGAGAAGCAAGAAGATCAGCCCAAAATTATTCTCAAAATGCTGGAAGGGTAATTTGCCAGTTGATATTTTGAGGAGGATTGTAGGTCGTTTTTCACACCAAAAATATTGAATAAAACGAAACAACTACTACTACTCAAACGAATAGTGGTAAGTATTCCGAGTATCGTCCTCGGGGATTAAAGGCTAAGTTGCGAGTATTTCAATCGATTTCTAAATTAATTCGAGAAAAAGTGATTTGAGTTTGATTTCTAAAATAATAAAAAACAAGAAAGATTGTGAATTAAATAATTTGGAAAGGGTCTTAGGGTTTCGAATCCACCCTAACTTTGTAACTAAGTAATTATATTAATTTAGAGAAATCAATTACCGAAACGATAATCACTTGCTAAAAGCTACAAGCCCTAGCAATATTGACAAGAAAATAGCATGTGATTGAAAACCGGGAATAACCTATCTTCGGTTGGCACGAATCGTCTTTGATTCTATAACTAATTAATCTAGGCACGACTCGTCTTCCCTAGGCATAGACTGTCCTAATTCACAATTCCATGCGCCAAGAAAATTGTTGCATAACTATGTATTTGCAATCATAGAAAACAAATACATAAACAGTAGATAGGAAAAGTAAGATCGAATCATCAATATAAGTCTCAAAGTTATACAACCATCGTTTCGATAATAAAAATCCAAATTTATTATAAAAACAAAGTTACTTAATTAGGGTTTCATCTACACCCTAAGGGGATGTTCCGCTAAGTGGTTTTTGGGGTTTTTAATTTTAGTTTAAAACTAAACCTAAAACTTTTTTATTTTTTGAGTTGTGTTACCAAATTACCAATCTGCCCTCGTACCCTAACAACTCCTAAATGCTTGATTTTTTTAAAGTCACAGGACACACGAACGTGAATGGGTACAGAACATCCAATTTTTTTTTTTTTGCTAATCTCATCTTCCCACAGGTTTGTCTTTTAATAATTTTTTCAGATGATAAAAAAATGAAAACAAGTTGATGTGTTTCCGTTATAAATTTTTGGTGACAAACGTATAAGGGGAGGGCAAATTTGTAATTTTACATTAGTAGGACGCCTTTTGGCTGATGATACCAATTGTTTTTTCTAAAAGGTTAGTGGAATGAGTTGGTTTTTTTTTGGGTAGTTTTTTGTTAATGGAATGAAGTAGTTTTTGGTTTAAAACAAAACTGGTTTTTTTTGGTAGTTTTTTGTTAGCGGAATGAAGTAGTTTTTGGTTTAAAATTAAACTGGTTTTTTTGGGTAGTTTTCTGTTAGTGGAATGAAGTAGTTTTTGGATTAAAACTACAACTAGTTTTTTTTTAGCGGAACGGGGCCTAAGAAGGTGATCAAGCGGCCATAGTAGACAGCCAGAACCCAGCCGTGGATCTCGTGCGCAGCTTCCCTTTTTTTTTTCTCTCGGCTCTGTATGCGTCCCTGTCTCCAAGGCTACTGCCTTCTTTTTATACCCCATCTGTCCCAATTTGTTTGCTCACTACGAAACTACGTGTAATTTTCAAACTAAAAATTAATGTATTTATCAAAATAATTTTTGAATTTTTTTTGCACCGTTTTAAAGTTTCAATGAGATCTATCAAACAAAATTCATATTGATTAGAAAATTATTTTTGCAAGTACATTATTTTTTAGTTTGAAAATTTCACGTAATTTTATAGTGAGCAAATAAATTGGGACGGAGGGAGTATTAAAGTCTGCCGCACCAATTTCTTTCTTTCCAAGTCGGTTGGTTGCTGTTGCATGAGAGGCTGAGAGCCCTAGCCGACCTTACTCCTATTTAGCTTGGGCTCCACCTATTCTTTTATTCCCTGCTGCCTTGTTTTCTTCATGTGAACCGAGTCATCTCATTGGTGGTCCATGACCCACCATAAGTATGGGTTATTAAACTCTGTTTGCTGGTGGCCCATATATAACACGTGCAAATCCAAAATCAAAACTTCCATCGCATAGTAAAATGATTAGGTGCTTCTCATTGTTGCTTTCCATGGTAAGCTTGTTCCACAAATTAATTTAACCACGGGTCTTGATTCAAGAACAAGTAAACTCCAATTTTTACGCTTATTATATCAAAGCCTCTAGGTATCTATAAAAACACGCAAACAAAGTATTATACTCCAAATAATAAAATAAACAAACTTAGCAATGGTAAATTAAGGGGTGTTAATGTGTAAATTTACGCGCCTATTAGAGGATGTTAAAACTCTTAACGTTTTGGAAATTCTTCAAATTTTCCTAACCAATTATGAATGTGGTGGACCAGTGGTTTGGGGTATCCCAACTTTCAACCACAACTCTCCTTTTCAATCTTTTGTGCATAGAAGGGTAGACTTGACATTGGGTCCTGTTGTGGGGGTTGGCCATGGCGTCTTCCATCTTTTATCCCAAACTTGTTGCCGTGCTACGCACATCGTGTCATGCTCATTTTTTAGTGTCGTGCTCACTCAGATGTCTGTGTCAATTTTTCCTTACCTCAGCTAGTTCTGGGGCCCAATCCCATCACCCAACAATAATACAATTCTCCATAATAGTTTTTATTATTGAAAAGTGATTTCTTAGTCCATATTTCAAAAAAATTATTAGGAATGATGAATGAAAAAAAAAACACTAAAGAAAGCCGCCATACCTATGTGTACATGTTGATGTGTGGAACAGAGGAACAGTTTGGTCCCTTAAGAAAGTGGGGTTTTTTTTTTTTATAACTCAGGTGTCTGGGCTAATTTTTCCGTACCTCAACTAGTTCTAGCGCTCAATCCCATCGCCCAATAATAATACGATTCTCCATAACCGCTTTTAGTATTGAAAAGTGATTTCTTAGTCCATTTTTCAAAATTTTATTTAAAGAGGCGAAGACCAACAAGTACGTAACTAAAAAACAAGAAGTATGAAACCACCGTACCAATGCTCGTCTTAAATTATATTCGGAAAACTAAACACCTCTTTCTAATTAAGTCTGGTAGGGAACACAACCTACATTAGTCCTTTGGAGGGAAACTGAGTTTTTTCATATTTGAGAATTTGTATTTTTCAACTTAAATTCATTACAAAAATTCACGAAATTCTATTTCCCATTTTCTGTATGTTCTATGTTCGCCAATTCGTTACAAAGAGGTTGAAGACCGCTTGGAATATGTCACAAATCCTTGTGACTGAACCACGTAAATACTTCTTGTTACGGATTCAAGAAAATCAACCAAATTCACTCGACCAAATGAATTACGGACCACTGGAGCACTTGAAACCTTACTCACATTATTCTCAGGGCCAGAATCATGGGCTAAATGATCGCTATTAACAATTTTCGAACGAGAACCCTAACTTCGAAGCAGAGGTTGTTAACCCCAAAGGAGGAAAACAAGAATCGAAATCATTACCAGAGATCGTTGAGGCCATCGCAGATGTCTTCTATATCATCGCAAAATCCTTCCTAGGGCGCCAACGAGAAAACTCGTCGACGAGGCAGCGTTCGTCGCCCGTTAATCTTTTGACTGTAACAAAGAAGACGACGAAGGAAATCTTTTGGTCGAGTGAATTTGGTTGATTTTCTTGAATCTGTTACTGTGACTAATAATGATCATCTTGAGATTCAAGAACACGATTCTCCCACGATTAGGCAAATCAAATGTCTGAATAAGGAAGTTAAGGCTCTATACTCTGAAATTGATGTTAAGAACAAGCTGTTAGAATCCCTGGGTGTTAAGGATCAGCCGTGTGTTCTAAATAAGGGCTCTTCCTGGAAGGATACAGTCTGTCCTCGTGACGGCTCTTCGAGGATGGAACTGCAGTTTTTCCCCCCTGAGGCGGAGGGGGAGAGGATTAGGGTTTCTCCTCCTAGGGCTGTGGAATTTCAAGGTGTTGAGAAGTGGAGGGGTTGGATGGTGGGTCATTTTGTAGATAAGAAACTCCCTTTCTTGGTTGTGCGATCTATTGCTTTCAAAATTTGGGCCAAGTATGGATTGAAGGAAGTCATATCTGATACAAAAGGGTTCTTTTACTTTCAGTTTGGAGTGACTGGTTCTTGTAGACAGATAGTTGAAGCTGGTCCATGGCACTTTGGAGGTCGATTGATGGTGCTGCAGGAGTGGCACTCTGAAATTGAGTTTGGAAAGGAGGGGTTAACTAGATTGCCTATCTGGATTCAACTGTATAACATTCCTCTTCAATACTGGACTGCTGAAGGGCTTAGTTATATTGCAAGTGCGGTTGGTAAACCACTTTATGCTGATGATATGACAGAGTCAAGTAAGAGGATTAGCTTTGCAAAAATTTGTGTTGAAGTGGATGTTGTGTCTTCTTTGACTCATTCGGTTGATCTTGTTACTACATCTGGGAAGGTGATTACAATAGATGTCAAATACCCTTGGAGACCATCCAAATGCGACTCTTGTAAAATATTTGGTCATCCAGAATGTTCCAAAATGGAGATTGATCATGTGCCCACTGAAAATATTTCTGTTAAGGGGCTAGGTGTCCCCAAGAATAAAGTTTGGGTCGTGAAATTTGCTAAGGAAGATGTTGTGGCCAGTGCTAGTTCTGTTTCAGATGAACTAAGGATGAGGGTGTCTACTCTAGTTGCATCTGTGAAGGAGTTACCTTGTACTAATAAGTTTAGTGCTCTGCAGGTGGAGACTGATAACTCTTCTACTGAGGGCTTGGTCATAACTCCCATGGAGCTGCCTATTGATTTAGATCCCGGGAAGGTTGTTGCTACTGTTGTTGATTCTTCTGGCCCTACCAGCCCTGTTGAGAAGGTTAATCACTTTGATTTCCTTCCAAATGAGCTTGGGGTGGGAATGTCAGACCCTGATGCAGTTTTTCAGGCTCTAGTTTCATTAGAAACAGGTGGCTCAAAGCGGTCTAATGAAGGGGTTATCCCTGGGGCGGCAAAGAGGGGCAGGAAACCTAAAAAGAAATGATTTGATTTGCTTCTTGGAATATTAGGGGATTAAACAACCCCAATAAGCAGGTGGAAATTAGGAAATTCATTCATGCTAATAGGTTGTCGTTGATAGGGATTGTTGAAACCAAAGTTCGGCAAGAAAATTTGGTGTCTACTATGAAGTCGCGCCTTCCTTTTGGGTGGGATTATGTCCATAACATTGGGACTGGGCCTGTTGCTAGAATTATTTTGGCTTGGGATAAACAGGGGCCCTTGGTGAATGTGTTAGCTACTTCTGAGCAGATGATTTTGATTTCTGTTGTGATGGACTTGAAAACCTTTGTCGTCTCTGTAGTATATGGTTTCAATCAAGCAGGTAGTCGAAGGATGTTATGGGATGAGGTTAGAGATGGGTATAGATCTGTTGGGCAGCAGCCTTGGATTATTGTTGGTGATTTTAATACAGTTAGACGGCAGAATGAAAAGTCAGATCCTAGTAACTTTTATGCAAATTCGGTTGGGGATTTTAATCGATGCATGGAAGACATAGAGATGGAAGATTTGAACTCTGCAGGTTTATGGTTTACCTGGTCAAATAGGAGGGTCGGTCTGGGGCATAGCAGTAGCAGATTGGACAGGGCAATTGTTAATTCTCAGTGGCAGCATATGTTCACAGAGTCAGAGGCTGCAGTTCTTGTGCCTGGTGTTTCAGATCATAGTCCAGTTGTGGTTTCAGTTCTTCATTATAAAGGAGGGAAAAAGCCTTTTTAAGTTCTTTAACTTTTGGATGAATCACAAGGAGTTCCCTAATGTTCTCATGGAGAATGTTATTTCTCCCATGCTGATTCTTTACAAGAAATTGAGAAGGTTGAAACCTTGTTTGAGGGGTCTTAATAAGGAGTTTTTTGGTGATATTCAGAATAAGGTGTTGGCTGCTAAAGAGAAGTTAATTCGTATTCAGACTGTTTGTGCCAATTCATCAAGTGACCCTATATTGCTAGATTATGAGAGGCTGTGTTTGTTGCAATATAATGATCTCAGTAAAGCAGAAGAAGCTAGGTGCAGGCAGAAGTCTAGAAATAAATGGTTAAATTTAGGGGATAATAATACAAGTTTCTTCCATAAGAAGGTTGCAAGCCACAGAATGCGGAACAAGATTCTTTCAATTTGTGATGATAAGGGTAATAGACTAGAGGATCCTCAAGCAGTTAAACGAGAAATTCTCAGATTCTATGTGAAGATGCTTGGTTCCAAGTTTGAGCAGAAAAGACCCCTAAGGGAAAGGTTATTAGTTTTTACTAACACTGTTCCTCAATCTTATCATGACGCCCTAATTTCCCCAGTTACATCTGAAGAAGTTAGGGCTGCTCTTTTTGCTATAAATAGAGACAAATCCCCAGGTCCAGATGGTTACAATGCCAGTTTTTTTCAGAAAAACTGGGCTCTGTGGTCAGGAGGTGATTACAGCAGTGCTAGATTTTTTTGAATCAGGTGTGTTGCTAAGGGCTGTTAATATCACAACCCTTACTTTGATTCCTAAAAATAGCTGCCCTCAGTCTATGAAAGAATACAGACCTATTGCTTGTTGCAACATTATTTACAAAACTATTACCAAGATTTTAGCCAATCGGCTTCAGCCAGTTTTGCCCCATATCATTAACAAAGCTCAGGTAGCTTTTGTAAAAGGCAGATCTATCTCGGATAACATTCTTTTGATGCAAGAATTAGTTAGGGGATATCAAAGAGATTCTGGTATTGCTAAGTGTGCGATCAAGATCGATTTGATGAAAGCATATGATTCAGTTGACTGGGACTTCTTGTTTGATGTTATGGTTGCATTCGAGTTTCCTGCTCAGTTTATTTCTTGGATCAGAACTTGCATCACCTCTGCTATGTACTCTATGGTGGTTAACGGGGAACTAGAAGGTTTTTTTAAAGGGGAGAAAGGGCTCAGACAAGGAGACCCTATTTCTCCCTATCTTTTTCTCATGGTGATGGAAGGCTTGTATGCTATCTTGCAGAGGAAGATAAATGATGGCCACTTCACTTACCACCCTAAGTGTGATAGTCTTTCTATTTCCTATTTGGCATTTGCTGATGACTTGTTTTTGTTGGCTGGAGCTAACTGCTCTTCCATTGGGCTTATAAAGGATGCCTTAAATGAATTCTATTATTCTTCCGGGCTGCAGCCAAACCTACAAAAGAGTCAGATATTCTTCTCTGGAGTTAGTTCTGAAGTAAAGACAGATATTTTACGGATGCTTCCAATTCCAGAGGGGACTTTACCAGTTACGTACTCAGGAGTTCCTTTTATTTCAACTAGGCTGAGGTATGAGGATTGCATTCAGTTGAAGGAGAGGACTCAGCAAAGAATTGCAAGTTGGACTAACAGATTATTATCTTTTGGTGGTAAAGCTCTTCTCATACAGTCCGTTCTTTTTAGTATGCAAACCTATTGGTGCTCTTTGTTCATTTTGCCTCAGAAGATTATGAAGGAAATTGAATCCATGCTCAGGGATTTTCTATGGTCAGGTGTTAACCTTAAACGGTTAGGAGCTAAAGTCAAGTGGATTGAAGTTTGTACCCCTAAAGCAGAAGGAGGTTTGGGCTTGAAATCTCTCAAGGTCTGGAATAAGGCATCTATGTTGAGACATTTGTGGGCTCTGTGCAAGAAAGAAGACACATTATGGGTGAAATGGGTGCACAGTTACATAATCAAAAGTCATAATTTTTGGGTCATGAAGACTCCCCTTGATTGTTCCTGAACTTTGAGGAAATTATTAAAGCTGAGAGAGTTGGGCCAGAGTATTGTCAAACACATTATAGGAGATTGGCAAGGAACTTATTTTTGGCTAGACAACTGGCATCCTAGGGGTCCCCTCTATAAGTTTCTTGATGGAAGGACTCGGTCTAATCTTGGTAGCGCAATATTTGCAAAGGTAAGTTCTGTTATTCTTAATGGTGAATGGCATTGGCCTAGACCAAGGAATAGGTTGCTATTACAAATTCAAAATTCCATCCCAGCATCTATTCAGCCTCAGAGTGAAAGGGTTGATGATGTAATCTGGACAATATCTCCTAGTGGGCTTTATACGTCTAAGCATACCTTGGAGGCCTTAAGGCATAAAAGGGAGAAAGTTGAGTGGGCCTCTCTCATTTGGTTCTCTATAAATGTCCCTAAGTGGGCATTTACTATGTGGTTAGCATGTTTGAAAAGGTTGTCCACTAAGGATAGACGTAGAAAATGGGGAATGGCGATTGATCCTGATTGTGTTTACTGTTCCCAACATGAAAAGACTTTGCAACATTTATTTTTTGCTTGCTGTTTTTCCAGCAGTATTTAGCAAGTCATTCTATCTAGATTCCAAGTGCAGAGAGGGGCTGAGGAGTGGGATGTTGAGGTTGTTTGGGCTATTGGCTTCTGTAGGGGCAAAACTTTTGGCTCCTTGCTATTCAAATTGGCTTTGGCTGCAGGAGTTTATTTCATTTGTATTGAAAGAAATTCTCGAGTTTTTTGAGGAACTCCAAGGAGTTCTATAGAGGTTTTGTCTTGCATTGATGAACATATTATAGATTGAGAGTTTGTACTTGGCCACAGTTTCCGAATACTCTTGCAAACCAAAGACTGTGTAGTCAATGGCATCTCTCTAGTAGAATTTTGGGGACCGTTGTTTAGCACGGTTTAATGTGGTAGAGGTTGTTTGTAGTAGGATTTCCTTTTCCTTTGTACAGTAGTCTGTATTGTGGGTATCTTACCCGTTGGATTGTTTTGATTGGTTGGGTATAAAATGATTCATTTACCAAAAAAAAATATACTTCTTGTTTTACGTTTTTCTACATGGTATAAGAGCAGGAAGAAGGTAAGGTATTGTACCCCTTTCTTATGTTCCTCGGTTCCTACAAATCTCGTTTTGAACACCCTTCACAGAAAATCTTTTATCTTTTTCGTTGAAACTCGGGATTAAGCAAGGTCGGTGGTGTTTCGAGGTTGGAATTAACCTTGTATCTCTTTCGGGATAGTTTCGAGGGTCAAAATCGACTTTAGAGTCAGTCGGTTTATTTTTTTCACTCATCAAACTTGAAAGATTTTTCCGTATCTTTTGGGTGTTCTTATTGTTTTCCTTCAGCACATAATCGATGGGTGGACAATCAGAAAATAATTCGGCCCCAAGGCTTTCTTTTGCTCTTCTTAATGGATTGAATTATGTTCCATGGTCTCGTGTCGTGGCACTCGCACTGGGTGGAAAATCATTGTTTGGGCATATTGATGGAACAAAACCTCCTCCAACAGTGTTGAATCCTCCTAAAACTGATGATGTTGAGAAGTATGGTGAATGGAAATCTGAAAACCAGTACATCATGTCTTTGCTTCTCAATTCTATGGAACCCAGCATACCGTACCATTTTAGGCAGATAATTAAATGGTATGCATTCTCATTTACCAGACCCTAAGTTAGGATCGAAATTTTGAATCCGAGACAAAGAGGTTTCGAATTTAAGACCTAGATAACAAATTAGGATTAGGTACTTTTATTTTTTAACGGATGATTAGGTATTTATTTAATAATGCGGTTGAGGATAACGGGAGAGTGGTAAAGATTTGGGTGAAAAAGCTTGGCCTAGGGTAACACTTCAAGTCTCCAACGAATGCTGTATGCTTGAGTGCACTGTGTCATTCCTCATTCCCTAGTTTTATTTATTTTTATTTTTTTAAATGAGTAAATTAGATTAAGGTGTTTCCAAAGTTTTTTTTTTTTTTTTGTCATTTGATATACATCAGCGGGGTTAGTGGGGGAGTTAGTGAGTTAGTTCAGAGAGGGTCTAGAAACTATCCATAGCCCTAAACTCCAAACGCCTCTTTCGGGGCTCAAACTCTGGTCTAGTTTCCAAAGTAAATTCAAATTCGATAAACAGCCCAACTATTCGTACGCAAAGCGCACGGACGTATCTTAACCGTTATTTTCAATATATCAATGGTCCAGATCTTAATTATTCTTTAACTGGTCAAAACTTTCTTACACGTAATAGAGTAAATAAAATTCGGACCGTTGAAAATGTTTTTTGATGGTCAAAATGCACCATCCGTGCATCATACGTACATGAGCTTGCGTGCGCATAGAATTTTTGTTCGATAATAAAATTGTTCTATTGGGTTCAATGGGTTGGGTGGGATCGTAGAATATCTTTTTGGCCCAATAAGTAACAAGTGGTCGGGGCTCCCAACGTGAATGGTGATGGGCCTATGCAAGTGCTGGACAGCGGCAGATCGCAGGAGAGGAGGATGGAAACTCCGGTGAGTTTGAGATCATGAGGTGCTTGCTAGGGTAAAAAGCACTCACCAGGTTTTTCTTAATGACAGATACTTCTAATCACCCAACTAACAATTGTTCCACCAATCAGCCAAAAGTTGTTATATGACAAATTTACCCTTCTATAATAGTAAAATGAATAGTAAAACAGTTCTTAATTTTCAATTTTTTGTTGAACCAAAATTAGTAAATTTGTCCTTTTCAAACAAGGAAAAAAATTGAAAGCTATTAAGATTTACACCTTTTCTTCAAAA
The DNA here is from genome assembly GCA_036023075.1 of Gaultheria prostrata. NCBI lineage: Eukaryota > Viridiplantae > Streptophyta > Magnoliopsida > Ericales > Ericaceae > Gaultheria > Gaultheria prostrata. The sequence continues at coordinate 71,785 of JAXBDA010000365.1, read as the reverse complement.
CAGCTCTTTCGTGGGTAAAAAAAAAAGAGTTTTTGATTTAAAATAAGTGAGAGTTAATAGTTTCTTGTTAGTACTTTTTATTACCTGAAAGATTGAAATTTTAGATATAAATCACTAAATGGCTCATTCCACATTGCGTGTTTTCACAGATAATAGTCGATTTTGGGTTTTCAATGAAGCGCACATATAAAATACTGGAGTTCATTGTTCTTTCTCACACGTGAATGAGGTATCAGTCAATAGGGAAAACATCAAGGGGTATCAATGAAACTTGTCCCTCCATTTTGTTTTCTTTATTATTTTTTTGTAGATAACTCAAATACTTGGGTCAACGTATGCCTCGACTCTATGAGAAACTAATTCAAACGTTCACTGGTGGAACGCCAGTAAAATTTGGGTCACCAAGCCAACCCTTGTTATTTACGAGAATTTGATAGTTTTGTAGTTGGTGGTCATGTGTACGTCCCACTCCCACCTCATGAAATCTTAGTGATTGACCGCGTGCATTAACCTCATGTTCTTATGGAGTGCACGAACGTAGACAATGAACACATAGGTTTTGGGCATCACGGGTCAACGCTCCAAGATTATGAACTAACTGCTCGTTATTTACAATATTCATAAGCGTTTTGACTTTGTCTAAACGCCAGCCGTACGTGTTTCTCAAAGTATTCAGACATACAAGGACTCTACAAGTAAATTGCGTCGTGCTAATTTTCTAAAAATATTCTTTCAAGGTCATGACTTTTTCCTTGGCTAAGGAGTAGCATTTTGAGTAAGCGCATATTATATGTATCATTACTCGTTTATTTGCTTTTAGTATTTGGTTCAATATCCATAGACCATAGTCAATGAGTATAGAGTGTGTGTGTGTATATATATTTAAGGAATTACTTGTTTATTTGCTTTAAAATTTGGTTGAACATCCATATATAGCGATTAATTTTTTATTTTTTATTTATTTTTGGAAAAAGTCTCCTGCCTCATTTCTAATGCCTCTTAGGCTCTTAATACCAATCACTATCGCATAGGAAATTTTTTTTTTTTTTTTTGGAGTTGGAATATGAATATTAACCTATTAATTAGGCAACAAATGAAATTATTCGGCGATGGCGACAACACCACCACCAAAGAAGCAACAAATATTCCTGTCATAGCACGTAAGAGTGATAAACGAGCCGAACATGGGGAAATCGAGTAACTTGGTTCAATTAGCCATCCTAATAGCACGTACGTCAATAAACAACATAATTACTTGTCTTTGTTAGCTTACGACATAACAATTAAGTTAATTCGAGTTTTGCAAGACCAATTCTTCAATATTTTCCAAAGCCTGTATTTTAATTTCTCTGACTTAGCAAATACAGAGCCTATACTTCAATAATACTTTTGCCCCTCTTTAATTTCTTTGACGTAGATATGGAGCATGTATTTTAACTTACCGGCCAATGGCAAACTTATATACTTAGTGGGAGATAAGAATTCTGGTACCGTAGAGGACATCAAGTCTTGGGCTTGTATGGAACGGAAGAGATTGTAATAGAGCGGCTCATTGGTTAGCATCTAACTGTTATCGTAGGACTTTTCTGAATCAGTCGGGTAATATTCCGCCCGGGTTATCTTCTGTTCTTTGTAAAGAGTGTTAGTTTTTTTAATGAATATGTTCCTTTCAAAAAAAAAGTGGGCGACCGGGTTGATACAAATCGCTGCAGTCTGACTTTTTCTTTAAGTTTAAATTTTAATGCTACGAACATCCAAAATTTATTAATATAAACCGCATATGTCGTTGTAAATGATTATTATAGGTTAATTCGAAATTTATTTGAGATTAATCTTTTACGAACCGCGTAGCAAATGATTTTATCCATTGAACTTATATGTTTCATTGAACAAGTCCTAAATTAGATACTCTGTTATCCGTTTTATGCCACAGGAAAATGGCGGAACACCTGGAATCCAGCAAGAAGAAATGGTTGGAAATAGGCTGGGAAATGAAATCAGAAAATAACCCATAAAGTGCATCCGACGGGTGAGATTCATCACCTGGAATCCAGCAAGAGAAATAGTTGGAAACATGAAAGGAAACCAGGAAAATAACCCATAAAAGTGCATCCGACAGGTGAAATTCATCCGGTACACCAAAACAACCCATAAAGTGCATCCATCCAGGCCTCAGCAAGCAATTGTGCTACTATTTGGTTTCTGGTATTAAAAGGCCTATTTCGGCCTATTAGTAACTTTTGCTTATTTTTTTTGTCTTTATGAGATTTTATTTCATGTTAGTTAGTTTTGAGTTAAATTTTTGTGTATTATTTTTTATCTCGACGAGAGGAATCGATAAAGTAAAAATTGTGATTAGAAATCTCAAATTTTTTGATTAAAACAAAAAATGAGTTTTAAAATCTGTCTTTTTCACTTATTTTTGCCTTTATTAAAAATAATTTGAGTTTCGATCATAATTTTTTTACTTTTTGGATTCTTCTCGTCAAAGTAAACTAATAATTCACAAAAAGTTGGTGAAAATCTTTAAAACACGAAAAAATCAAATATAAATAAAATAAAATAAAAGCTAAAGTGACCAATTCTAGAGCTTGGTGACCCATATAGTTTTAATTTTTTTTTTTTTTTTGACATCTTCTATATTATGTGCCCTTGACTTTATCTTTGTTCATTTTTTTTATCATATAAATCAGAGTCCAAATAGTGTCACCTATAAATAAAGGCCGTCACAATAGCCAAATAGGCATCAAAAAACAATAACAATAATCCTAAATAATCTCACTACTTGTTTAGTAGTACCAAACACTTACAGCATGAGTTCCCGTGGTAGCTTCTGTCTCCTCGCCTTGCTTGTTTTTGCTCTTTCAACATCTGCACAACTTTCACCTAATTTCTATGACGAAACATGTCCCTCTGCTTTGGCAACCATTAAAGCCGGTGTCGAGGCAGAGTTGATGCGAGAGCAACGCATGGGCGCTTCTTTACTCCGTCTCCACTTCCACGATTGCTTCGTCCAGGTACGACAGTCCAAATCATTTTCTCTTTAAAGATGAAAAAAGAAAAAAAAAATTGGGGTAACAAAGTGATTCTTATTGCAGACGTGTGATGGTTCAATTCTTCTGGACCCTGCGCCCGGCATTCATAGCGAAAAGGGTGCGATTCCAAATGCATTTTCAGTGAGAGGATTCGATGCGATTGACAGAATCAAGTTGGAGGTGGACAAGGCCTGTGGCAAGCCTGTCGTGTCGTGTGCCGACATTCTAGCGGTTGCTGCTCGCGACTCTGTGGTTGGAGTATGTACTATATTTGACTCATACCTAAGCTTCAATTTAGCTAGATCAATTACCTTATTTCTACTTTTATTTTGTTTTTGTTTTTTTTGTTAAGTTTTTTACTTAGCTTTTCATATTTTCTATTTATGTTGACGACATTTGTGGAACAATAAGAACTTAAGACAAAAAGATAAAAGAAAAAATATGGCACATTGGTTCATAGTTTTCTGACTAATTAATTTTTATTATTCTCAAACTGTTACTTCTAATTTAGTTTATGAAGCTTAAAAAGTTCAAAAGCATGATCAGTTCATTCTTTATGGATTTAATTAATATCAACTTTAATACATTTCCAAATTTCATTAAGTTTTTAAACAAAACTTGAACAATCAGCGACAAGACTACAGCGGTCAGCGGGGCCACATGCATCCTTTTACATGAGAATTCTATCACGAGGAATTATGCATGTCTGCATATCGTTGCTTTATCGATGATTTAAAAAGGGACGGAGGAAGTATTACTTACTCGTATTTCTTATTTTCTTGGCCTATGTACATGCAGCTAGGAGGACCTTCATGGGAAGTCCAACTAGGAAGAAGAGACTCACTCAACGGAAACACCACCCTAGCAAACACCGACCTCCCAGCACCCTTCTTCAACATCCAACAACTCATCGCCAACTTCCAAAACAAAGGCCTCGACGTCGGAGACCTAGTCGCCCTCTCCGGTGGCCACACCATCGGCTTGACCCACTGTTTCCTCTTCAAGAATCGAATCTACAACGAAACCAGCGCTACCATCAACCCGGCCTTTGCCCACCTGCGTCAGCGTCGCTGCCCGCCTTCTGGTGGTGACAGGGAACTCAGTCCTCTTGACTTCACTCCTAGACAGTTTGACACCAATTATTTTTCCAACTTGGTGGATAAGTCGGGCCTTTTGGATTCGGATCAGGCGCTTTATGAGGGCGGTGCGACGGATGGGTTGGTGAATTTGTATAGTACCAATCCCCAGGCATTTTTCCAAGATTTTGCAACGTCTATGATTAAGATGGGGAATATAACGCCGTTAACTGGGGATGAGGGGCAAGTTAGGGTAAATTGCAGGAAGGTGAACGATTACTAATTATTGTATTGGAATTTGGAAGTCAATTAATTGGTGCTTCTTGATTTTTGTTTTGATGTTTTTGTTTAACCAAAAAGAAATAAATGAATATTTGTAATGTAAGCAACTTAATGTTTTGTAATTAATGTAAATGTCTTCTTCTTTATCTCTTGAATTTTTGTGCTGTGAGCCTGTGAATGAGGATTTGTAATTATGCAAATTGCAAGTTACTTCAACTACGAATCTAGAGTTCAAGGGTAGGATATATGCAAGTTTACCAAAACAATATGAACATGCAAAACAAAATATAAAAGAGTAGGGAAGAGAGAAAATCAAACACGAGGATTTATATTTTATAATGCATGGTTTAGTCCACAATGTTACTGCCTACTCCATTTTCTAAGTATCCTAATCGGGCATTGATGCACTATCTCCAATAGTTGTTACAACTTCCTAGCTTCGCTGGTGCTAGACAACCTTTGCAACAAGTTATTACTCTGAATCCACTCCCAACGAACTAGCTAAGAATCTGGCGCTAGTTAAGCCTAACACAAATGACTTTTTCCTATCCAAAATTCACCCACAAAAGGGTTGACAATTCTGAATACAAGAGTGTATTCTTTCTTTCACAATACAGCTCAAAAACTCATCACTCAACCTAGTGTATAATAATCAAAATGCACAACTTGAGTTTGAATGACACATTTGCAAGAGATGGCTCACTGGTACACTTTCCTTTGTAGTTGTTTAATTCCATCTTCAGTCTTGATTTCATTCTCTAAACAAGCTTCTTCTTTCCATAGAGGGGCTTAATTTTCTACCCACAACAATGATACATATACAACAAAAGTCTCCAACATGTAGCTTCAACACACTCGCATAGGGTGTGGAGCCCACACACATTGAGTGTGAAGTGTGTGTGGGCTCCACACACCATGTGAGTGTATTGGAGCTATGTTGGAATTGATTGTTGTACATTTATCATTTTTGTTCTACCCGTTATCCATTTGGAGAAATTTTTCCTTAATCTTGCTCCCTCTTCAATTTACTTGACCATTGGAGATAGGATTTAATTTGATGAAGATCTTTTCCCTTGATTCTTCATCAATCAAGCCAATTCTTCTTTGACTCCACAACTTGGAATATGTTACTCCAATGAAGCCCAATTGACAAATTAAGTAAAGTATGTTTGTTATCATCAAAATCTAAAACCGTGGGGCTAATGATTTGAATAAATGTAATTGATGTGGGTTGAATTGGAGCACCTAATCATATCATCTTCTTTTTTTTTCCCACCATACGGCAGGGAACATATTTTTACTCTAGCCCATCCCAATTCAATCACAATGGGTGTGGAACTCTTCTTCATAGAATTTGTACCTGCAATCTCACATGATACTTAATGCTGCTACACAACCACTTATGCTGATTGCCCTCATTACCTAATCATCTGACCCTTTAAAGAAGTAACATTCTCTTTGGAAAAATACTACGATTCACACTCTTATCTTGTGTATTCGGTATACAATCCCTTGAATCGTTTTGCATGCAAAATGCTTTGTATAGAATTAATGCGTAATATTTGTATCAACAGATATTACGAATTCAAAAGGTGATCTTATGAATTGAATTTATGAACACATTTTATGAATTTTATTTAAAGAGAGTTCAAAATTTATGTACACGTATTTTAGGACAAGTGAACAAATTAAACCACTCACCCAGAAACATTGGTGAGCCCATTGCTATGAACATGTATTGTGGCAGGTGGCCCAAACTGGTTTTGGGCTTATGTGGACTTAGTGGTCATTCGTCCACATATAATACCTTTCGTGATCATTAGGAGCTACACCGTCGCAACCACAAAGTACTACCTTCGTTCCTAAATAAGTGTCTCATACTCTCTCTCTTATCTTTTTTCAAATCAAAAAATTAAGTCCTTCCATGTATCATTTTTTGAATTTTTTCGCACCGAATTAAAGTATTCATCGTGTACTTTAATTTGGTGTGAAAAAATTCAAAAAATGATACACGGAAAGCACTTAATTTTTTTATTTGAAAAATGACACGACTTTTCGTAGTGGACACTTATTTAGGAACGGAGAGAATAACATATTTGCATACATTTGCGTCACAAGAATGAATTCCTAAAAATTTGGGTACCGAATGAGTACCACGTGACCGAGCCTACTGCCTACGTGGTATCCAAACGTTGCGTACAGGCTATCCAAAAGTGTACTGGACAGTCCAAATCAAAACCCTCTCTCTCCCCTTTCTCTGTCTTGTTTCTCTCTCCATAATCCAGACCATCCAAAACCGAAATGGACGGCCCAAATCGTACACACGGGTACGACTTGATATCCGCTCAGCATTGAAAAATTGCTCAATATTTAGGGACGGGAATTGACCGTCACAAACAAATAAAAAATGACAAATTGCGTAGTTATTATTATTTTTTTTTAGCCAATAGAAAGAATTTTCATTCCACGAGAAATGCTATTACAAACTACCGAATATAAAGACATCAGAATAAAAATAATCATACAGACGAGAAGAACATAGACAGAACCAAAACAAATGAAGGATACATGTCCAACGAGACATTGTTTCGGCCGTCAGATGTCCGTGATCAATGTATGATGACGAGTTGTTGCTGTCACGGTAGCTCCACGTGAAGGACGATTCTTCCAACACAGTTAAACAGATAAGCAACCGAAGAAGTTTAAGGAGACATCGGCGTTCAACCGTCGAGAAACTGAATGGTTGATGTAGATACTAAACAGAATCTGACCGATACAAACCAAGTGACTAATGCACCTATAGTCGAGAACTCCTACGTAGTTATTGTACCTTAGCAATCCTTATGCAACGCCCTATTCCGTCGGTAAAGATAGTACATCTGACAGTATACCCCATCGCCAAAAGTATTATATGCGGATGGTAGGTCGACCACTAAGTCCAGCCACAACACATATTAATAGCAATGGGCTCACCAAGTGTTTTGGGGGAATTTTTGTTGCAGTTTAATCTCAAAATTGACTTATTGTACTTTATAAAACAGATTACTTTCTCATAATACATCAACTCAATTTCACTCAATAAGACAGTTTCACTTATGTATTGTCAATAAGTCAGTTTGTAAACCACCCCTCAATTTGTCTTTTGTCTTAGAAGTATGTGTTAATTTTTTTTGGCTCAATTGTCTATCAATTCATCTCTTGACTAAAATTAATCTTGAATTTTTTTGGAAAATTAATATATGAGAACCTCTAGTTTGATACTCCCTCCGTCCCTTTTATAGTATGGAGTTTTCCATTTTAAGTTGTCCCTTAATAAGTGTGTGTATTGAAAAGTTAATAGGTAAAACTTTGTAAAATTATCATTTTGCCCTTTTGAAACGTTAGTGGGTAAATAGTTAATGGGTAAAGTGGATGATAATTTTGGAAAGTAAAGGTAAAAATTGATGTGGAAAGTGTACTCCCTCCGTCCCTCTGTCCCACTTTTTTTTTTTTTTTGAAAGGATCCGTCCCACTTAAAAAGGGACGGAGTGAGTACATTTTTACTTCCTAATTTTCTAACAATATATCTGTAACTTGGTAAGGAGAATCAACCCTAAGGGGTTGTAGCAATGCTTAATTGACTTGCCTTACCGCTCCAAGGTCATTTCTCTCGACAGTGATTTGTCCTTAGGGTACTTCACCTCACGCAAACGTGGGGAATGGACTGTGGAGAAATATTAGTTTGATTCATCTTAGAGCAACAAAGGAACCAAGCCGTACGGTGTTTAGCTCGTTTGAGCTCGGTTCGTTAAGATTTTATTAACCTCAAGCTCACGAAAAATTTAATAAACAAACTTGAACATCAGTATGCTCGGCTTGGCTCGAGTTTGAGCTCGCAAAAATTAATAAATAAGCCTAAAAACTATCATGATAGGCTCGAGGAGGCTCATTTTATTTTAACAAGAGAAGATTACATTGTTTCTTGTTAATTCGAAAGTAATATGTTGATGTACAATACTCAAAAACTATAGTTAATTGTATCACTATTTCAAAATAGAGCCTTTTTCTTGTAAGTTAAACATATATTTAAAACACATGTACATGTGTAATTAAACTCTCTCTATTATGCAAGTAGGAACATATGTTTGACGTTGGCTTGTAAACAAGCGTGGACTCAAGTCAAGCTTCGACTGGCTCGGCTTGTGCTCGGCTTGTTAATTATTTACTTTGTTTGAGCTCGAGCTCAGTAAAATTGTACTCCCTCCGTCCCTTTTTAAATGTGTACAATGAGAATACGTGCATTTTCAAACCCCTAAAAAATGTATTTTTCTATACAATTTTATGTCTTTCTTTACACCAAATTAAAGTGCTCAAAGAGTACTTTAATTTGGTGCAAAAAAAATTCAAAAATTTTGAGTAGAAATATATTTTTTTACGTCCTAAAAAATACACGTTTCCCAAAGCACACATTTAAAAAGGGACAGAGGGAGTAATAAACAACCTTGAACATAGCAAAGCTCAACTCTACTCGGCGTAGTAGTCCAAATCCAAGATTTTGTTTAACCGTTACCTTGAAAATGTTGCAAGGGAATAAATGACACAATAGATAGTTTCAAAGTAAATTAAAATAGGTGATAAAAGTTAGGTTGTTGTGCCCATTAAATAGGTTTTGTTCTGATTCTGAAAACGTGACCTGAACTGTTCACTTCGTAGATCTGAACTGTTCACTTCGTAGGGCTCTAAGTGTAGAACAATCAACAAAAAACTCAAGTTGACAACTCATCCATACAAAAAAAAAACAATAATTTCGGGCCTGATTTTTAGTCATCGATAAAAGCCATACACAAATGTGATTCACGTAGTAGATTACCGATTTTAGATCGGCTTATTATTGGCAAGGCTATTCTACTCGTCGAGCTCTACAAAGTGAACAGATCAAATTACATTTTCATTAGAAAAACAATCCGTTCTGCTTCTGCCTCTCCACTGGTTGGGTTTGTTCGAACCAAATCGACTATTGACCACTCACTACCTGCCAGTAGTATGGATCTTCATATAGGGATTCACTCTTCCTCAGTTTTAGGAATCAACGGGAAAAAAAAAAAAAACACTTAACCCGCAATCCAATTTCGGGATTTTGCGCCTCATCCCGAACCCACTTTTGAATGACTGAAACAGTTTACTTTATAGAGCTCGAGAAGCTTAATCCTGCCAAATAAACTTGTTTTCTGTATATACAAGTCATATCTGTTGACATTTCTCATACAAACTAAAATATTTCACTTATCGGAAAGTGTAGGAGACAGGAAAAAGAAACATGAAAGAAAATAGGAAATTGACATCGGACCGTCCGCTGAGATCGATTTCACTTATCAGAAAGTGTAGGAGACAGGAAAAACACACATGAAAAACGTCGGCTAGCTTCATGTTTCTTTTTCCTGTACTGTACTACGGACCCTTCTTCACTTGTTTAGTCCATTAGAATTGGGTGAAATTTTAATAGGTTTTGCATGATTTATTAAAGGAGTGGACTGGATAGTGAGACTCACAGACCTACACATGCACAACAATTAAAATTCACTGAAGAGTTAAGGTTTTGGACCACATACCTATATTTGTACATCAGTCTCAAGAAATTAAATGCAAAGATTGGGAAGCTTCCCTCTCTCCTTGAGCACATGAGCAGGGACTAGACAGATCCATGGAGATTCCAACAAAGCATCAATTCATACAAAATTAAATAATACCTTAATTTCCTCTTGGCATTAAATAAAGGGTAAATTTCACTGACCTCCCCTAAGGTTTCTGACAAATACAGAGACCTCCCTTAAGGTTTCTGAAATTTCACTGACCTCCCTTACTTTTGAAAGTAATTGTCAGATTCCCCCCTACCGTCAATTTGTGGCTAACGGGGTTAACTTTGCTTAGGAAATGACTTTTCTGCCCCTTCCTATATAACTCCAACACTTCCCATTCCCATCTCAGTCGATCCATTTGAACACCCCACCACTCCAGAGTTCTATGCGGGGAGAGAGAGAGAGTACGCGAAGTAGAGAAATCGTAAGAGAAATCACTTTGAGATCATTCAGTTCTCATCAAAACCATCGCGTTCATCGTGTTTAGCACGATAAAGATGTAGATCGAAGTCAGCAAAACTCTAGTTCGGACTTTCCGGAGATCTGAAGAGGGGGATCGAAGTGCACATCCCGAGGTATATTTCCTTCCTCATATTGGCGTATTTGTCATGGTTTTACTTCGATTTTGCTATTTTTATCAAGAATGGGCGGTAAAGGGTTTTTGATTAGGGTCATTTGCAAAGGGTTTTTGATTAGGGTCATTTGCAAAAAAATTGGGGGTTTTTGGAATGGGTATGTTTTTTTTATAGGTTTTCGACATTTTTTTGATTGCATGGCTTGCTATTTTTTTTACGCAAATCATTTAAAACCATAGACAAAAATGCATAAAAGTATTAGGCAAAAAAATGCCAATAAGAATCTCTGTTGATGTGTTATTTCTTGATTCAACCACGGGGTCAATGGATTTATTTACCAATAGATGAAAATCAAATCCTTAATATTGTTCTTCTGCAATTTCTCTCAATGGTGACTTGTGCAATTCCTCTGAATGGGGTCATATTTAGATTGAACAAGGCATAATTTCAGTGCTCTGCTCCAAATCCTTAATCGTTCTTGTTTTTTTTGGTTAAACACAGTGGTCATATTTCTCTACTTGGGATTTGTGCTGGTATTTTTTTTGTTTGTTTTCTTAACACATTTTATTCTTGAAAATTTCAGGTATGGCTCCTTTTCGTATGTTTGATATTGTTTTACAATGCGAAGATAAAGTTGTTGTTGTAAGTAATGTTGATCCGGATACGTACACGTATTTGGATTTGCTTGATGATGTTTACAATACTGTGCTATCTTACCTCCCTGCTAGTATAGGTGTGGTTATCAAATTGTTTTGTGACATTCCTGGTAGTTCTGAGAGGAGGGAAGTGCTAAATGACAAAGATGTCTATGATATATTTTACTTAGGGGGTAGGATCAGAACTGTGAACATGTATGTGTATGTGTATGTGGAGACTACTAAAGTTGTTGATGTTGAATTGACTGCACATGCAGAAGTTGTTGAGTTGAGTGATGATGGAGCGGTGGAGGAGGGTGTTAATGTGGAATGTGATGGAGGGGTGGGGGAGGGTAATGTATATGTGTTTGTATACATACTGATTTAGCTATAGTTGGAAGTCACATTTTTCCTAGCTTAGAATTGTGTAATTATTTTGGACATGGACACAGTGAGCAGTATTAGTTCTGTTTCTGATTCAAGCCTCTGGTTGAGAATTTTGATTTTGTTTTGCATATTTCAATAATCAGTATCTCTGATATGTTTTGGTTTAGTTTCTGTTGAATCATGGTGAATTGGGCAAAAGTTGGATAACAGTTTCTTATGTTCTATCTGACTTGGACACAAGTTGCTTCTATTTGTATTCCTTCTATTTCTGTTTCTAATCAGTTTGTATCCCAGTTAAAAGGACACTCCGAGCTGGGAACTAGATATAAATGCTTAGTTCACCTTGTTTTGGGATAAAAATCATCCCATTGAGCAAACATCATTTGGCTTAGAGATTGTGGGTTCACGTCGCACAGAGGAGGACATGTACATGCTATAAGTTTCAAAAAAAAAAAATCAGTAATTACTGTACATTTTTTCCTTTCTGAATTTGAACAGAGAGAGAGAGATCAGAATACCTGGAAAATGTTAGAGGGAAATTGAGTTCTGTTGTGTATCCTTTATATACTTGGAAGAGTGAGAAGGAGGGGTAATTTGGGCATTTTGAAATGAAAAAATGATGACATCATCGTTTTCTGTTAATTGAACTAACGGAAGTAGTGATAGGGGGGAATCTGACAATTACTTTCAAAAGTAAGGGAGGTCAGTGAAATTTCAAAAACCTCAAGGGAGGTCTCTGTATTTGTCAGAAACCTCAGGAGAGGTCAGTGAAATTTACCCTTAAATAAATAATCATACAAAAGACACAGACAGGATTCTTCTACCTCTACTGGCTTCTACTGCAATGGACTACTTAATAAAGAAAGTACCCCACCTATCTTGATGTCAGCTGGTCCTATTAAGAAAGCATATCTAGCTCCTTGTCAATGTGAGATCTATGAAACTGTATTATTGGGATGGTTTTTTATAATTCAGTTGTCCGGGCCAATTTTCACGCACCTCAGCTGCGGTATTCCGTATTGACTGGCCCCAAAGCTTTCAGATGTTGTTGGCTAGTTTGGTTTCTTTGGTTATGTAGAAACCAGTACCTAGGGCTTTTTGTGACGGTTTGAACACTTCAGCTGATGGGAAACTCTGTTCTTGTAGTACTTATGCGATCTTTTATGGATGTATTGTAGTGATGCAAGTCTTGTAACTAAAAGACATTTTTATAGTTTCTATTTTAAGATTAAAATATTACAACTTGGCCACATAGATGGAGTTTGTGAAGCCTGATTATTACTAGTTAATGCCCGATCATGATATCAAGAATTTTTCGAGGATTGTTCATAACTCTGTTGGCTGTCGCCATGGTACGTAACTCTTCTTCCTCATTCAAGAATAGCTTCAAAATCGTGTGTGAGCCGAACTACGAAAATCCTCTTGTCATGATTTTCTACCTGTGCTTGATCAAAATCGTGTGCGAGCCGAACAACGAAAATCCTCTTGTCAAGATTTTCTACCTGTGCTTGATCTTTGTTCTTTGTGCTCTTGCATGCGCGTGAACAGTTTTGATTGTTGCCCAATATCATTTTGTGTTAACTCAAAGAAATACACTCTCCTTTTATCTTACTATCTTACTGCACTCTCTTTTTTTCAGCCTTGTTTTTTGTGAAATTAAAAGTCTGTCCTTTCATGTGAGGAAAAGTAGTTAGGAATAGGTAATTGACTTTCAAGCCCCCAAATTGATATCCTTCTAATGAAACTTTTACGGATAATTTTTTTACTAAAAAACTAAAAAAGTGTGGATATCAATTTTGGGGTGTGAAAATCACTCCACTAGGAATAATTAGATTAAAGCTTCCTAGCTTAGCATTGTAAATGAGAATAAGGTTGAATTACCACTTTGGTATTTTTGCTATTCCCAAAATACAAGTTGTCAAATCCACAAGCTATTCTTCTCAAATACATCATATATAATTTGACAACTTGTAGTTTAAAAATACCGAAAATACCGCAGTGGAAATTCATCTAAAAAGGGTACGAAAATCAATTCCCACTTATGAATGCTAACTTTTATGCTTGTGTAGCCGTACTTGTAATTCTACATGCTCAGTAGTTTTCAAAGATTCTAAAAGCAGAACATAGCAGCAGCAGAAGAAAAATAAAGATGATTTACAATAATATTATTCACCTTGTTAGATCAACAACAACTATCACCATAGCCATAAATTTCAATTGCTAGTCTTTGGTAGTTGAGGTGACTACCACACATGAACTAAGAAATCAAGAACACCCAAAAAACAAACAAAGAAATTGATACCTAAGCTTGCAATACCTTAAGCAGATCCACGGCCAACCATTCCCCTCAAAGCTTTTTTCATGACAACAACCGCCGCGAATCCCGCCACTTATATCTCTACCAACACCGAAACACAGAGTGGAATTAGGTGATCCCATGGAGACCTCCTCTTCCTCATCAAATGAAGACCCTTCACTCGAAAACCGGCTTCGACCCTTAGAAGACGTCGAAGTCGGGAAAGATACCGATGAATGCGACGACGACCACGACGATACAGACGAAAAAGAAGGTGAAGAATTTGCCGAAGATGGGATGTGGGTTTTCTTGAGGTTTATCTTGAGCAAAAGAGTGTTTAAAAGTTTGGATCTTGAGTGCTTCTTGGTGGTTTGTTTGGAGTGGTTATGGGAATAGTATGAGGGAGGAGGTGAGAGAGGAGGGAGGGAAGAAGAAGAAGAGTCTGAAAAAGATGGATGTTTAGGAGTACCAGGTTGTGATTCCCACAAGAATGGAACTGAACCAGAGACTCCTCCATAGTAGACTCTGAATGAAGGGGTACTTGACATGTTTGAGGCTATTTCCTTTGACTGAATCTTTGAGAAGAACTTGTTGTCTTGTTTAATTTGGAGGGACTTTTGTGGAGGACTGTGGCTTAACATCTTGAATTCAAGGGGAGCTCTGACGAAGAAGAAGAAGAAGGGAAAATGGTTGAGAGCAAATGGCAGGACTGCATTGAACTTTGCATATAAAAAAAGGGGTTTTTATATACAAGGACAGGATATGTGTACTAGTTAATTGGTTATGGACATTAAGATTTGTGTCAAGATAGGTTTCCCACACTAGGGCTTTTAATGACAAGAACTTGGTAAGATTAAAATATTTAAGCTGTTTTGACCATTTATTAGTACAGTAAATATGTGTATTCTTTGAAAATGAACATGATGCACCGACCAAGAGCATTAGCCACCCATTGCTGGTTTGCTGTACCATTTGATCCGCAGGGAAAAAAATGATCAATTAGTTGGTGATTAAAAATTTTAATCATGAGTTCGAAACTTCGAATAAGCCGGTTACCTTGGATACTCTAATCCAACGCTCATTTTTGGTCAAAAATGGGTTTTGTGTCAGTACTGTATTACAGAGTCTATATATCCAACCTTTCCTATATAGAACGTTCATTGGAGAAGAACCAAAATCCGAATGTGTTTGGAGTTATTGAGCAGGAATAATACTGAAAGACCACCAATACAACCCCCCATATCTTATAAACCATTTTTTTTTTTCAGAATTAATCGTCTGACAAATATGTAATGCCTCTATCAATTAATGTTGCATCCAAGTGCCACAAATGCAGTCCCTTGTTGATTCGTGCTATGATCTTAAGTCTAAAATGGCCAATCCACGAGCCCAATATGGTTTTTTATAATTCTGGTGTCTAAGTTAGCTCACGCGTATCTCAACTAATCACGAGTTCAATATGCTGTTATATAAATTGCATAAATGTAAATATGTAACTATGATGCTTGGGTATTATTTTATTTTGTTGTCCTTGGAACTCTCATGCTTTACGGTCATGTTTCATGCTTGCTTCTTGGGGCGACTAAAATTACACGGTTTTGAGTAAAATTCTATCGAAATAGTTTTCTTTAAGGGAAGTAACCTAGCTTTCTCTCTCACCAGTCACTCAAGTTGGATACGTGGAGTATAAATTGTAAACTAAATATATATACTTAAACATATCTTCCTGTCAAAGGGTACCTCACTCACTTGCCTCTTCACCGAATGTGCATCATTGATGACGAGCTACTAACTTGGCTTCACCGGGATTTAATGTTGGGGATCTGTACCAACTATAGATATGCAGGAGTAAATATTGGAGTGGTCCTAATTAAATACTCCCTCCGTCTGGATTTTGTTGGTCCGTTTTGGAGATTCCAATTTTTTTTTCATTACTTTTTTTTCACTACTTTTTGTGTAAATTGTCCATACTCCCTTTAACTTTTGGAAATGAACAAACATTTTCGGACTTGAAAAAGTATGTTTGTGGACTAATAAATCCGGACGGAGGGAGTAATTAAATTAAATGTGTTGTTAACATGACCATGAAGGTTGTGGTCCTTGACAGTTGACACCATCATGGTGTATCCTTGCGCGCAGTGGGCTGAAGTGGGATCACTCAATCCCAAAGGGTAGGTAGCTCAGTTCACAGTAGGGATGAGAAGAAAATCCAGATATTTAATTGAGTTTGAAATTTGGCAATTTTTTGAAAACAGGTCACAAGAGAGAAATCACAAAAGAGAAATCTCTTGTGAATTCTCTAGTCACAGCGTAGATAGCCTGTCTTTGACCGGACCAGAAAAGAGAACTAGTCGAGGTACGGATAAGCTGGCCTATACACCCGTCGGAAAAATAAAAGTGAGATCACTCACAACACACATAGACGTGTCAGGATGTAATTGGGGGTTGAGTGTCACTACAGAATAGTGATCTACCAACAGCCAGGATTTGCTTGGCGATTTTATTTTTTTACCCTTTCTCCTTTTAAAACACGATAGTCAGCCCATTAATGAATCGATTTACTTGGAGGATTATCTCACTATTCATCAACGCAAGTGACAATCAACGGGACTTGATAGCACGCAAGTGAGAATCGAACTCCTAACTTAAACCTTGCTGATCGAGGTGCCTGATTATTGGGTGACTATCGTGTGCCAAGTGCCAACCCTTCCAGGTCATTCTTTCCTTGATTCCTTCTATGCTTGTAAGCTTGAAAAATATCCAAAGATAGTAGGACAAAAAATATTGGTCTTTCCACTCTCAGGCATGATGAATGCAATGTGTTAAAAGCATGGCCAAGAAGGAGAGAGTCGTACGGTAGCAAAAAAGGCATGATGCATACCTGCCATCCACTATTTCATTGGAGGGAAAAGAGAGTGGTATACGGATGGTGTGATGACCCGACTTTTAAACACCTTAAAATCAATAATCTTTTCAACAACCTCAAAATATTATATTATGTCGAATCACCCAAAATTACAATGGTCCTAAAATCTTCAAAATGACAACTCCAACTTCTTCAATATAATCTCTTAAACTAATCCTCGGTATTCTCCGATTCTAGCCACCACTTACTAGTTCTGCACCTGAAAAAAGTTTACTATAATCGAAGAATCAATGGAGTATAAGTCTTTCTCTCCTCTCTTAAAAAAGTTTTCTCTCGCATCCTCTTGTGTTTACACTGTAACGCTCTAACCCTAATTATTATAATGCAACTGCAACCCAATGACCGAAATTGCCCCTACCAAAACACAAAATACTGTTTGTGACATGGTCGGTGGTCACAACAAGATATAAAAACTGAACGATTGAATCATCAACTTCGTTGATCAAAAAAAAAAATCATCAACTTCGGGCCTACGACAATAGCTAGAGAGATTAATCATTCAACTACAGGCATACGACAAGGCAGGAGTTCGTGCTACTACTACTACTACTAAGAATAACAATAACAATAATCTCTCGGAGATAACAACACAACAACTTGGAGTTCCTGCTAATAACAACAAATAACAACATACTCTCTGGGCAGTTCGATAAAAAAAAAAAAAAACAATACTCTCTGGTTCTTCAAAAATAAAACACTTAATACTCCATCAATGTCCCCACCACTCCAAAAAATTTAGGACATGGGAATTTCAGAATGGCATTGACATAAAATGACAGGATAGTTCAACTTCACGCTCTCAGAATCTCCAAGTAAATCTAGGCTTAGTCGTGCCCCTGCCAAAAAAAAAAAAAACATACAAAAACATGTTGAAAGATATTAGATAGTACACAACGCAGAGCTCAAAGATGAAAATGTATCATGGATCTCTCATAGAAAAATGATTTTTGCACTCCACTTCTTTCTTACTAGAAGCCGGGGCACACGCAATGCGTGTGCAAGTCGGACTTTGACAAAAAAAAGAAAAGGGACAAAAGTACGCTGCTTATTATTTGATCGTGCATTGTATTTTATTTTTTTTATGACAATATATGAATTGATTTCGTAAGAATCTCCCACAAAAACATGCATATCAGAATATAGGTGCACAAAGTTATTTTTTGTTGTTTTTTTCTAGAATTAAACTAACATTAAAAAGCGGACAAAAAATAAGTAAATAACATTAAAGTAAATTCCAAAGAGCTTTTAGGAAACAACAACAAGAAGAGATTCTTCTTACAAACAGTTACAGAATACATGACTAACAAAAGATATCTCAACCAAAAGGCAATAAAACCTCCTTATAGACAATATTTTTTTAATAAACTCCTTCCCGCCTTTGAATTTTTTCATTTTTCAAAAAAATCAAGCAGAAGGCACACCATTACTTGTGGCAGTTTTAATTAAGGTGAGCAATTTAGAATTCCGACTAAACAACTTGGCCTCTTTTGTCTTTTTTTTTTCTTTGGCCGTCTTTTTTATCAATCACTCATAAAATAGTAAAAATTGTGACTATACCGAAACACAATCAAGACAATCACTCATATCAATAGGTAAAAGGAATCCTATGAGGATAAAAATCAAACAAACTACCCGTATCAATGACTGCCTCTCTCTATCAATAGCATCCTGGACGGAGCATTGAAAAGCATGCATTACACTAGAAACTACAATAGAAAGAGGTTGATTACTAGACACAAGATATCATAGGCATATCTACCGTAATATTTAAACTAAATCTGTGGTTTTGATAAATGAAACACACATTCTTTGTTTCAGATATAGTAAAAAAGAGGAATATGATGTCTACCAGTTTGATACACAAGAAGGAGAGATGAAGTAACGCAACAATGGTGATCAATGACGGAGAGACACATTTTACGAGGAAATATTGAATTATGGAGAAACACGTTTTACGAGCAAATACTGATTTTAAGTGACACATTTTATGAGGAAATACTGAATTTTAGAAAAATACGTTTTATGAGGAAACACCGATTTTTGATACACGAATTACGAGGAAAGTACATTTTTACGAAAAGAGATTTTTGAGATACGTTGCATATTCACTACACGATATATACGAGAATTATACGATACGATTTTCAAAATGAATAGTTGACACGAGGAAAAGAGATGAGAATGAAAATGTGATGAGAATGAAAATGAGATGAGAATGGAAACGGAGAATTCGTAATGATGATAATGCATACGGTAACGCAACTTTAGTACTGCCCTTCACGTAGTTACGGTCTGTAATGTGGTTAGGACTAAAGATACGGTAGTGCCGATGTGGCACCACCCTTCACATAGATGCGGTCCATGATGTGGTAAGGGCTAAAGCGCGTACAACAGTACAGTGGATAAAGTTGTGTATCACGTAGATGTGGTCCATGATACAAGGTGGCTGGATTGTATCATGTAGGTGCGGTCCATGATATAATACGGTTGAAGCTGTATTCGTGAGTGTCGCATAGTGGATTAAGCTTTGTATCACGTAGATGCGGTCCATGATACAAGGTGGCTGAATTGTATCGCGTAGATGCGGTCCACGATACAATACAGTTGAAGCTATGTTCGTGTGAGACGCGGGGTGAGCGGACTTTGTATCACGTAGATGCGGTCCATGATACAAGGTAACCGGATCCTCGAGTGGAAAGGTTGGTGAAAGACGGGTCAATAACTTTCAGGGTGATGAGAGATCGATGGTTGTAATGAATGGAATGAATGACATGATTGTGATAATCAAAAAGATGAAATTTGAAGAAGAATGTCTATGTTGATAATGAGAAACGAGACGAGACACATGATTACCACCACGTTTACTCTGATTTGTATTGACACTGACACAAGCATATTTACACAGACATTGTCATATTTATTCATGAAAACTATGTTCGGATAAACTCTTGTTATTACTTTTGAGCTTTTATATATTGTTCTAGAATTGCTAGTTGGGATTTGGGTAGAGTTATTGCTAGGCGTTTTCGCTCACGGTGTTGCACTTGTGTAACCCTGGCATAATACCACGATGTGGCATAATACCACAATGTTGTCTAGCGACTCTGACGTATTATGCTAGACTATAGAGATGAACAGGAGAAATTCTACAGCTTGGGAGCGTATGGAGCTGGACAGGACACCGCCGGGGCTGACGGCTGCGCTAGGAATTAGAAGAAACCCTAGTTGATCCTGTTTTCAATAAATGTATTTGGAAAGGAGAATTATGTAAATTCCGAGGTGGAAATTTGTTGTAAGACTTATTTAAATAATAAATATAACATTCCCAAAAATCAGGGGCGTTACAGTGTCGGTCTGAGAGGAGGAGGAAGATGAGGGGATGAGAAGGTTCAACTTTGCTACAAACGTAGTAATTAAATTTGTTTTCTTTGGTTCTTCCTCTTCCTACTTTTCATATTCTCACAACATCTAGCCGAGCATTATAAACATCCAAGTAATCCAGCTGAGCAAAAAGAAAAAGAAAAACATCGAAGTAATCCAACACGTTGGAATCTTGATGACTTAAGCATTATAAACATCCAAGTAATCCTCCCAAGTAAAAGAAAAAAAAATTCAAGTTCTCTCCAACAGATTGGAATTAACATCGATTTCCAGGAATGGAGAACAAAAGTGGTAAAGGGCTAAACCTCGCTTTTTGATTATCTTCTTTCGTGTTTACGTACAATTGAACCCGAATGAATTTGAATACTAACATGCGAATTTGAGTTCACAGTGGGATGCGAGATTTAATGAGGAGTGAAAGTGAGAGCAAGATTGTGAAACTTACATTTCTATTCTTGATTGGCTTTCCCTTATAAATTACAACAAAGGAAATAGATGGATAAACTTTTGAATATGGCTCCTCTCTTTGGATACATAAGGTCAGGATCACATTACGCAAAAATGGATACAAGCTTGCTTAGTGACTCTTTTTTTTTCGGTAAATAGTTCTAATGTAATTGGTATTTATAAATTATGATGATCTAATTTGGGTTACATAATCTAACTCGGATGTAATATGCAATGGGATTCTTTTAATTGTATTTGTAATTTAGCAATTCGTAATTTGACCATATAGGCTAATTTTTCATGTGAAATTATAGAAAAATTGAATAATCATTTGAGAGAATGGCTTATTTAGAGTAAGAGTTTATTAAGAAATAATTTTATGTCGTACGATTATAGAGTGTTTTATGAACATCGTCAATGTTTCCATTTTGAACGTCATTTTTGTCATTCGTATATCTTTCATTTGGTATTCATGTATTTTAAATTTACCAATTTCTCCTTTAGGTCTGCACAAACGCGTGATTCATTATGGAAAGTACATAAGAAATTCTATGGATATTGAATATTGTCAATCTTTTCCATAGAAATTCCATAGCTATGTATACACGTGTATTTATGATGGAAAGTTAACATAAGAAATTCTTAATCTTTCCATAAGTGTATGATTTTGGTCCATTATAATTTATAGGTGTTAAAAAAAATTCCCAAAACATGTGTAACATGTACCAATAACTACGCAACAAGTACTAAAACCATACGTCATGGGACGTAGCCACGCGTATTGTGTTGATGTTGTCTTATTTTGTTGTGCGTGTAGCATTTTTATTTTTTCCCTTTTTAACCTAAACTTCTGTAATACCCGTTCCGGGCATTTAATATTTAGTTCATGTTTTAATATGAATTAGAAGAGTTTGGGGATAAATGGTTATACGTTAGAAGTGCGAGGATTTGAGTGTGTATGGGTGTGTTTTAATATCATTGGGTGGGAGTATGTTTGGAGAGGTGGTGTGGCTACACCCAATAATTTTCCTAATTCTAATTATTAAGGGGAGGGGTGTGTCAGTAGGAGAAAGAGAGAAAGAGCAGGAGAGAGGGCAGAGAGAAAGAGGAGAAGAAGAAGAAGAAGAAGAAAAGAGGAAGAAGAGAAGGAAAAATTGGGGAAAATCAAGAGGTAAGAGTCTATGCTTTTATGTTTTGGAGGGTTGATTCAAACTTAGCTATATGTGTGTATCTGAGGTTTGATTATGGTTGAGATGTTGGAAATCAGGTTTTCTTTCACAAAATTCGTGGGTTTTGGTTATAACCCTGAGATTGAACTTTTGAATTTGGGTACAGACCAGTTTTCACAAATTATTTCGGGTACTTAGAAAGCTCCTAAATTCTTGACATTTTTACAGTAGATACCCATGGATGTCTTGTATGTTGTGTAAAATTTTCAGAGTTTAATTCAAAATACAGAAAATATGAAAAATGATTTACCGAGCTGCTGTCAGGCTCGTTTTTGTGCGGACATCACTATGGTCTTTGGAAAAAAATGGCATAACTCCTAGCTTGAGTGTTCGTTTTTCGAACCGCATTTTGATTTGGAAACTAGACTCGTATACCTTCGATATGGTGTAGGGTTTGTGGCTTAATTTTCTGTAGGATATAACAGTTTTTGAGTTGAAGTTGATGGTTGAGGAATTCTGGAATTGTGGGCAGTCTTTTGAGCTGTGTTTTTAATAACTTTTGCTATAGCTAAGTGTGATCAAGGTCCTTATGGGTCTTTTGTGTTGATAACTTGGTGATGTTTTGGAGTTGGAATCATTAGAAAATATTGAGTAGGCGATTTTTGGTGAATTATTGAAGGCAGACTGTTCTGCAGAATTTGCAATATTGAGTTTGTTTTGTGTAACTTCTATTGAGTGTATCTTGGTCATCTGGACTCTAAATAGGGCAAGTTATATGTCGAAATCTATGTACTGGAAGTCTACTTTCTAGTGGTTATAGTCTTGGAGGTTGATTTTCAACCTATTGGAAGTTATGGTCAGGATACGACAGACTGTGCTGCTAGGTTTTGCATTTCCTGAGCAGAATTTGTGAGTTTGTGCGTGGAATCGACTTGGTTCTATTGCTCATAAAAATTCATGAAAAATCAGGGATAAACCTTGACATGTGATAATGTTGTCTACCAATTCTTGGATTATTTTGATGCATATTCTAATTATGACGGATTTTACAAGTGGGTGTGTTCCTGTTGAGTTTTGTGTGTTGCAACAAAATAGTTGAATTCACAGAGTTGTTGGTTGTTGATTAATTCCATAACAGCTTTATATTCTCATATTTAAGCATTTGTGTTAATGTTTAAAGATGATCAAATACTGATATGGTTTAGCTTGTGGCTAGGTGACAGGTGGGGTCATCGGGAGGTGCCGAAACTGTAAGTTTGGCATACTCCGGTCGAATCAAAGGTGAGTGTGTTTGACATGGTTATGTTCAATAACATATAACTGTGTTGATGATGTATTGTTGTGAAGATGGACATATAACTGTGTTGATGATATGTGGTTGTAAAGATGGATGTATATGATGTGATGATGATGTATCATTGTAAAGATGGATGTAATCATGCTAAAGATGTTTTAGCTGTTGATATGAATGAAAGATGTATATGAAAGATGTATGTGAAAGATGCTATCCGCGAAGGGGCTGTGGATTGGGTTTCACCGCGAGTACGTTGTACCGCCTAATTACCGGTGGCAACGAGCGGGGTGGGCTCCCTCAGTGACCTAGGATTTTGTGTGAAAGACGGTATCTGCGAAGGGGCTGGGGATTGGGTTGCACCGCGAGTACGTTGTACCGCCTAATTACCGGTGACAACGAGCGGGGTGTGCTCCCTCAGTGACCTAGGATACATAGGATGTGGCAGACGTGCCACTTGCATGTGATTGGTTATTTACATGTTGATATTCATTGTATATCACTGCTGTGTTTGGATGTTGATTTGGTTGTATCTTGTTGAGCATATCTGTTGTATTTTATTGAATATTCTCTATGTCTCACACACTCTGGCTTTCCTTTATGGTTTGCCAGATAGCAGGTGGCTTAGAAGGGGGTCCACTACCGGTCAGTGTTGAGGTGTTCAGTTGGTGTCAAAAGAGTTTCGGACATGTTGTCACGTGGTACTTTTATGGTTTGTAATAAAAGAGTATTTTGAGCGCTTATACTATTTAAGCTGTAATAAAGTAGACGGTTGTTGGTATACGACTCCGTGGTTGATGTTGAAGAGTTTATTTATATGTTTGAAGTCTTCCGCTGTGTTTTTCTTCTGATGTGTTGTGAGGGGATGTTGGGTCTTGAGTTGGAATGTCGCGTGTCCGCACCGACTCAGGCCCACAGCGGGTGCCGTTTGCGGGGCGGGGTGTGACATTTCTTGTCTTTGCTTTGCTGATGATTGGTTTGGTCGTTTTCCGTTTGCTTGGGATTTATCATGCTATTGAGCTTGTTGTTGCTTGTGTATTGCTGCTGGTGTATGGGATTTTGTCATGCTGCTGAATACTACTTTGTTTGGGACTCTTTTGAAGAACCTTTGTTACTTGACTTGCTACTTGATGTTTCCTTATGAGTTGAAGACATGTATTACTGCTGCTTAATTTTAATTTTGGTCTATATTTTAGGATGTTCTGGGATTTGCTAAGGTTTTGCTATATGTAGAGAAGGTGTCATCTCCAGGGCTAGCTTATAACTTAGTTCTCTTTGTTTGTTTAGTTTTAAGACTTCTCTTCTATCCTTTCTCATCCAATTGTTTGTTGGATATTTTTTCCCCTCTTGACTATGTACTATTAGATAATTCTTATTCTTTGTGTATTGTACAGATGATGAATAGACATGAAAGGTTTAGAGAAGAAACTTTTGGTCACACCTACTCCGACAACTTCAAGCGGCAAATGAATGCTTCTATTTTTGGTGTCTCGCGATTAAACTTTGTAGTGATATGTAGGTCGAGTACTTTTTGGGAGATTTAATTGTGGGCTCCTATAACTTTTCTTCCATAAAAGATACTGTTGAATTATTGCAATTAACATATGTTCGGAAGCTGGTTTGAACTCTTTTACTATGTCAAATGTATGAAACTGGTTTAGTTTAGATCTTGAATGCAGTACGTGCAACATATATTAGGGGAAAAGAGATGAATTGCTTGTGACATAAAGGAGTGTCACCAAATTAAAGTGGTTTGACTTCTAATTAGTGGCAACAAAAAGTTATCACAAAAGAAATTCTATTAGCATTTTCCAGTAAATAAATTTAAGATTAGTGACGCTCACAAAATGTAATTTTCTATTATTTCGGAATTTTAGTTTATTGATGACTTTTATATATATTAACAGTTTTTTTCCTCGTTTAGACCAAAGCTACAGATATAATGACAACATTTAATTTATCACTAAAGGTGATTGGGTTTTGTTGTCGCCTTCTAGTTATTGTCATCATGGATTTTTAGCAACACACTTTAAGTGATGTCGTTGTGACACCTTTTTTTCTATCACTGAATCCAATAGTGACAATTTTTTTAGATTCAGTGATAGTTTGTCGTTGCCACTGTAAAGCAATTTTTGTGTTGTGTTTCATTCTCTCTCTCTCTCTCTCCTTTTCTCCCTTTTTTGTTTTTTATAATATTTTTTTATGGGCTCTATACAATAGTGCCTAAGCCAAAAGTGTTTAAATGCACGGTCTAAATTTTCTCCTCGGCGTTGTGTTCATTTAATAATTCTAAATGTACGGTCTAAATTGTAAATTCTAAATGTATCGGTCTAAATTCTAAATGTACGGTCTAAATTCTATATTCTAAATTTCAAAGTGCCTAAATGTACAGGCTAAATACTAAACGTACGGTCTTAATTCTAAATTCTAAATATACGATCTAAATTCTACATTATAAATTTCAAAGTGACTAGATGTACTTTCTAAATTCTAAATGTATGGTCTTAATTCTAAATTCTAAATTCTAATTGTACGGTCTAAATTCTAAATTCTCCTCAATGTTGGTGTATGATCCTCGGTGTTGGCGTACGGTCCAAAGTGCTTAAATGTATGGTCTAAATGTATAAGCTAAATTCTCCTCGGCATTGGTGTACGGTCCAAAGTGCCTGACTATACAGTCTAAATTCTCCTCGGTGTCGGTGTTCATTTAATAATTCACCGTCTAAATTTTAAAACCTGCCTCCTACCTAAATATCTTGTGAACTCTAGAACCTATGTAGAATCTTCTAAAAACTAGAACCTACATAGTCTACATCTTCAAAACAAAACAATTTTTTTTTTTTTTACTAATTTTATATTCAATATTGATCTCATTAGGTAGATCTCTACGAATAGATTTTAAATATATTAATTTTTTTTTAAATAGATAAATTAAACAAAAGTTATAAGCAGTTTAAAATTATAGCGCGTTGAAATAAAATGGGAAGAGAGAGGGACTTGGGGTTCCCGTAGTGATTTCAATTGTAGGGCATCTGAAATCTTCATTTAAGATCGAAACCGTTCATTTTTTTCAGGAACATTGAACACAAAATAGGTACAAAAATTATGATCATCGAAGATTGACAGACACACAATTGAGACAAATTGGTAGCCATATGTCTTACAGTGTATTCTCCAATTGATATTGGCCATAAATATAAATGATATCTGAACACATGGCTACCAATATCAAATTAATTTAATTTTTTACATGAATGAGTTACTCAACATTCCCGACTAATTGTACGATTGTGACCACAAATACAGATTATAGAGAGCCCACAATTGATGTCACTAAGGAATGTAGTGACTTCGGTCACTATCGGTACTCCAAATCCGAGAGGGAGACAAAAAGAGAATGGGAATTGTGTGGGGTTGTGGATTTGTGGGCTGTGTCGCGTATAGAGAGAGAGAGAGAGAGAGAGAGAGTCATGTTTGCACGCACAACTCATGTAGTGTGCATGCATGTGCGCGCACCAAATATGAGCAATATTGTAAAATTGCACTCTAGAGGACCTACAAAGCATTGTGTGGATCTGAAGGGGTATGAAATAAAAAATTGGGACCGGCCGAGCATTTTCAGATGAAACATATTTTTATTCTCAAAATCATTTCCATGCATAAGAACCACATAATAAAACATATTTTTGTTCATGTAGCTACGAATGCCTGATCAATGTGATTTTTCGCAAGTCATACCAACCATTGTTCATCTATTTGACAACATAACCAAAAGTACTCAATAAGCCAAAACAAAATGAGTTGAAAGACAGCGCTATACATCCATGCACAAGATCAAGGGTTAAATCTCACTAACAACTACCACTTCTTACATGTGTTCGGAAAAAAAAAAAAAAGAGAGCGAATTGGGCCAAACCAATTATTGAGCCTGTAATGGGCCTGAAAATGCCCTCACAAAAATTCGGATTCGTGTATGTATGAACCCGCACATACACGAATCCGAATACACATTTGTTCAAAATCGTCTGATGCACTTAGATCCAAGTGTTAGATGTAAAGTCCATATATATCAATCGATTTTAGACATGTTCCGCTAATGGATTAGGTCGATCCACATTCCAATCCGAATAAAAATCCAATAATTCGATAATTCGGGTATCAACAAGATTGGATTTAGATATTTTAGGGTCCGACGCGAACATTTTTTTAAGGAAACCAAAACTTATCAAAACCAATTTTTAGGGTTTCCGAAAGATGCTTTTAGTTACTTTCCATGTCTCAATATTTAGGGTTTCCAGAAGTTCCGTAGCATTTTTTAAGCTTTAAAATCTGTATGAGTTGCGAAAAGGCACACCAGGCAACCCAGTATTTGTTTTTTTTTTTTTTTTTTTCTAGGGAACATGGAAATCCAAATGCGTTCCTTTTTTGCATGGTTAGAACATAGAACACGTGCATATATGTTTTGGCATATTTCACCATTTTTATGTGAGTACTTTTTAATTATTTGTTACGTATTAATTAATCAAATAACTCCACCGCCATGGCTGCCATGTTTGACCAACTTGCAGCAATGCTTTGGGAGCGGTAACAATCTTGTCGTTTACTTCAAAACGGTGGGTTTTGGGAAACGGTACCATAATTAATTAAGGCAGCATTTTGGTTGTTAAAATACTCAATGAATTATTTGTTCATTTTTTCAAAATTAATTCAATGAATTTTTTCCTTTAGTACCTTTCTAGAGTTGAAAATGACTAAGTCTGATTTCGAAGAGAAAATAAAATGAAAGGAAACTGAGAGAAACGTCGGAGGAAAATTGTACTATTCACAATACTTAAAATTTTTCTTCTCTCTTCTCTCTCTCCAAACAAAACAAGAGGAAGGAAAAATTTTAATTTTCCTTTCTCTTCCCTTACTTTTCTCAAGTTCCAAACACACCCAAGTGTCCATTATTTCAAATTGAATATGTGTATTTTTAAATTTCAAAAAATATATATTTCATATATTTTTTAATATAATATATTTTTTCATCAAATTAAAATACTCATTGAGCGCTCACTTTAATTTGGTGCAACATAATTTGAAAAAATACATGTTTTTACGTCTTAGAATATATATATATATATATAGGTTTCCCAAAGGGAATACTTAAAAGGGGAAGGATTAAAATATATTTTAATAGAGTTATGCTACATATTTCGAGCACACATTTCAAACACACTGCCCAATATTGTGAGGTCCCAATATATATTTTGACAATCCATGTCGTTTATTTTATAACTCTAGATGTCTAAAATCATTCATGCAAAAATCATATTAGTTAGATGTCAATAAGTCTTTGATTCATCAACTGAATAACAGGAAGAATTATAATGATTCATTTTTCTGAATAAAATAAAATAAAAAATTTTAAGATTGCAGACAATGTCAAAATCAACGTAATTTTTGGCACGCACATTATTGCCAAGACCTACAAAATGAACAATTTTCAAAAGTAATTGATTTTCACACATTTCTAAACAATTCACACTCATTTTTTGTCTATTAGTAAAAAATTTATATATAAAAAGTTCACTAAAAGACAAAAAAATGGGTGTGGAAATCCCTCCCATTATCAAAATGTGTGGTAAAACTCATCCTATTTGGTGATGTGTTTGAAAGATCCGTAAGTAGAATTACCCATTTTAATTAGTTTGTACTCAGCCGGTAAACTATTTTTTCACCCGCTGTCAATCTGCATAGCCTCCTCAAAATTGATGGTTTAGCTGAATTTTTCGACGGCTTTTGAATGCAAATTACTGCGAGCTGAACAAACGAAAAATTTCAAAAAAATATCCACCTTGTTTGGAACATGTTTTAGAAACATATTTTGGAAACAAACTTAAAAAAGTGGTGGGACCCACTTTTTCTCTCTCTAACTTTTTAATCATTACTCTCATTTCTCACTTTATTTCTCTCCACAATTATTACTCTCATTTCTCTCTCTACCTTTTTCCAAATTTTTCAAAAACACTTCTCCAAAACACAAACCAAACAAAGCGATGTCAGTAGTCTGAAGACAAAAGGACAAAAAGATTAATCAAAACTCGCTCTTAAACGATAGTGACAATCGTTAAATGTTAGAGAACAAGTTTGGCTAAAATCAGATCAAATTAAAAACGTTTAATGGCTATACTTTTTAGTAATTAACACAAATATACAGCAAATTTGGTAAAACCTCCAGTGAAGCTAAACCACCACAAAATAGCCAGCTCATCACTCTCTCAAACTAACCACTCATCTTCTTCTTCCGCAGGTGTTGGTGCAAGTTGGGCCGATTATGGCGGGTTAACGGGTTAATTTCGCCCATAATTGTGGACTTATTAATCATCGCAGGCTAAATGATATAGGAGTATTAATCGTCCTTAACATCATATGTAAGCGCAAGTGGTGGTTAACTCATGTGATAGAGTTCTTTAATGTCCCACACTGTATTCCGAAATCGAGTCTCATTCCCTCCTCCCCATGTAATAGATTCGGAATGACGAATGACAAAAAAAAAACTATCATATGTAGGCCAACCGTGTTAGTGGTGATTCCTACTGAGCAATGAAAGGAATGGAAATAATTTTAGGTTCTCAAATCTAATGTTTGACAAGTTTACCCCTCAAGTTCTACTCTTAAGTCGGATAAAATTAAGTTTTTATCTAAATGAGGTAAGTTTTTCTAGTCTGTTATACTAACCATAGAACTATGGGAAAAAAAGTTAGTAGTAATACTTAAATAGTTATGGGAAATGATTTTCACTTTTTTTTTAAACGTACTCTCTTTTTTGTATTTTAACTGATTCTTTTACACATAAATTTCACAAGAAAGAGTTGTGTTTATCCAAAAAGGGCGTGTGGAAATCACTTGCCTTCTACTTATCCTCTTATAGTAGTGCTTTGGAGCATATATAATGATGAAGATAGATGATGAATCATTTTTTTATCTTGCTGCCCATGGTATTATAATATGTGTATGAATAACTCTTTTAGATTTATAATTATTTTTAGATACTATTAATTAAAATATAATTTTGTAATTCTACTCCACAAAATTGAGTTCGTATTAATTTGCAAGTCTCCATTTTTTCCCCTACCTAGGAAGTCTTAAATATTACTTTAAATTTTTTACAAGTTATATTATTTTATGATGAACAAAGAAATAGAATCACGACAGAAATAGAATTAATTAGTATATAATCCCGAAACAAAACAAATATAATTTTGACAAGTTGTAAAAAGTCTATCAGCAACGGTAAGGTTTGGATATAGTTAAATTGAGGGCTCCCTAGGAAATATTTAATAAAGGTAGGGGTAATATTGTCTTTATATCCATGAGGGAAATAAAAATGCAAATTAAATGAGAATGCAATAGTACTTTTAGGGCTGATTATCAAATTGTGCCTCCAAAAAATATCTACAAATAGCCCCTAAGATCTGTTACCTTTGAGAATATAAAAGGTCAAAAGTAAATTACATTTTTTTTTTGAGCTGCAAAAAAGAGGGTGCTCTTGTGGGGACTTCACTGCACCCTGAGGCCCTGGCCCCGGGGTCACCGGTTGACGGCCAGATTTAACCCAACCCATAGGAAGGGACCCACCACCAGGGCATCAGTGGAGTGCATCACACCCCCCAGCAGAGCCCAGGAACGGTTCTTTAACTCTTTTAGGAGTCGAACCTGGGTCAAAGCTGGGGAAGGTGGATGCCTCCACCACTGGGCCACCGTCCCGGTGGTTCAAAAGTAAATTACATGAACCGTTTAGAAAAGGGGTTTGGATCATAGTGCGAATGTATAGAGGGAATAAGATGTTAGAGCATTTCCAACCCATTTATTCATTTTCAGAATTAAAATAATATTTTTACTCAAAAAGTTTATATAGTGAACAACAGTATTCTCATTTTCATCTCTACTTTTAAAAAATACATTCATTCTTTCCCAAAATTCAACTTTCCATCCCAAATTTAAGTTTTAACTTTTTAAAATATTATAAAAAAAATTCCAATTGATTTAAGGAGATAAAATGTAGTTTTGATAAAATCTAGGATCCTCAAATGATTTTAGCAAAACTAGATTTTATCAAAATTAAATTTTATCTCATTAAATCATTTGGAAAATACCCCCCAAGTGGAGTTTATCAACACTAGATTTTATCATTTAGGAAGATAATGTGATTGTGATTTTATCACACTTCCAAGCAAAACTAGATTTTATCTCCTAAAATCAATTGGAAAATTCAGCCTAAAAATAAATTTATCATTGATCTCATTAATTTTGAAGATATTGTTAAAACATTTCTAATGGTAGTTTTGATGAAAGTAAAATTATTACATCACAATTTATATGCATTTTAAAGTGCCAAATGAATTTGAGGAATGTTTTTCATTTCTCATTTGATCTTCTTATTGTGTTCTTCGACGCATGCAGGTTATTCTCTCACAATATATCAACTAAAAAGACCTCAAAAAGCCAAATAGCCTCTCAACGAAACGGGGCCCAATCCACTTTATTGAAGTCCTAAATTCTAGATTCAAAGGGACAAATAATTTTTGGATGACATGGACAAAATCACTAAGAAAGCAAATTCTCAGACTCATTCCATATGGTACAATTAATACTCGTATCAGGTTTCAGGATAAACTATATATGATTTTAATAACTCTCATAACTGAAAAATCTAAGTGCGGTATGGTCAGGGCCGGCCCAAAGTACTTGGGTGGCTTAGTCCTAATCTAAAAATAGTGCCCTAAAAATTTTCATGTTCTTCGACCAAGCTTTCTAGTAATACAATGGAGATGGGGTTGTGATTTGAAAACGAGCCATTTCAAGTATTATAAATTTTTCTAAACAAAATTTACTAGGCTAGTTTAGTAGCAATTGGCGAAAACAATCTAGTTGATCGAGTATCTGACAACCACGTAATTACTGTTGGAAAAACTTGATTTTTAATCAATTATTTTAGTGGGTCCCACACGTCCACGTGGATAGACCCACATACCGTTGTGTTCGTCTTAGATAGGAGATTAAGATCGAACTCTCGGTTGGCCAAAATCAAGTTAAGGTGAATGAGAAATTGACCTTCAAAGTGCCTACATGAACTTGGTAGAAGGGGAAAAAACACTTGTCCCACATTGGAAGTGGAGAACAAGTTGATTGGGTATATATACACCTAGTTTGACACAAAGGATTGGGGTGGGGCCCTTTGGGTCATGGAAGTTTTATAGGGGGAGAGGGCGTGGACAAAGTGGGCTTTAAACCTCACACGCGCGCGCCGCCTGACAGGGCTGGGTTGGGTCTTTAGATGTGATTGGCTTGGCCCACTAGGTTCTTATCTTTTTACTGAACTTTTGCTTCCGGACTGGGCCGGGTCAAACCCGGTCCATGAAGTTTAATTTAAATTTCTTCTTTCCTTTCGAAACTGTGTACCCTTTTGGAAATTTTCCCTTTCCAGCGTGTCTGTTCGCGAACCATCACCAGTCATGGCCGGTGACTATTCGGTTCCGAACAACCACATCTCTTCATTTTCGTGTCTCTCCGAACATGTGCCTATTTCTCTATAAATAGGACCGTCCTCATCTTCATTCATTCACGTTTTTCTCTGCATACATACTGCGTCCACTACATAAAACATTCTGAGAGTTCCTGCGTAGTTTTCTGTTTCACCTACCGATCAGATTGGAGTGCTACTTCCGTTCGATGAAAATGAGGTAGTCCTGGGAAGCAGACGTCCGCGTATTCCATCAGCACCAGTGTGGAGGGCGAATTTGCTTTAAGGACAGAGAATCTTAATTCTTGCCCCGGTTCGGATTGTCTATTACCAAATTCCGGTGTACTGAGTTTGACTTATCAATAAAAAGAATTAAATAACCAAACTAAACACTGCACATTCATTAACTTTCTTATTGTTAAAGTGTTCTTTTAGCATATAGTTGATGATCTCCTAAACAAAGTCGGTTCTTTTAACATATAGTTGATGATCTCCCAACCAAAGTCGGTTACCTCCATTTAAAATAACAAAAATTGCTTCAGAATACAGAATACTTCTGTCTTCAACTATTCCCCAAAAACTGATCATGAAGGGTGATATGGTAATTCCACGTGGAACATTCCAACACATGCCTTTGAATAATGCATGCACCTTTAATGTACACCCACTGACCACTGTGTGTGTGAACTTGTGCACGAAATTTCTCACCTCCACATTCTCTCCTCGGCTCCTCCTATATCTTTAAGTTTGTGCCCTCTCCCTCTGCCTTGAGAAAGAGAGAGAAAGAAAGAGAAATCCACTTTACTGTTTTCTTGGCATTTCTCTCGCTCTTGTGTCTCTCATGGAAGATAATAATGGCCAAGAAGACGCAGGAGGTAGTAGAGAGAGAAACAACGAGGGAGTTAGATCAAGGTGGACTCCCAAGCCAGAGCAGATTCTCATACTCGAATCCATTTTCAACAGTGGAATGGTAAATCCTCCCAAGGATGAGACGGTCAGGATTCGGAAACTACTCGAGAAATTCGGCTCGGTTGGGGACGCGAACGTGTTTTACTGGTTCCAAAACCGGAGGTCCCGGTCCCGCCGCCGACAGCGGCAGCAGATTCACGAGGCCACCAGCCACACCCAACAACAACAAGGTTATTATAATCAGATCGCCACCGAAAGCGGTGGCGGTGGTGCAATTGTTGGTCATCAGTACGAAATGAGTGGTGGTGGTTCCTCTTCCACGTGCGGCGGTGATGTGGCGAATGACGGTCGTGATCTCTTGACTTTTTCTGGTCGTGAAATTGGTTTTCAGGGGTACTTGATGAATGAGCAGATTTCCCCTTTAGATACTTCTTCAAATTTGCAGTACCAACCTCCAGGTAAGAGTACGTAATATCTTTGTAATGAAACTTCTTTGTAGGGTACTTCCTCCGTTCCAATTTGATAGTCCACTATCAAACTATAAATTACGTACAATTTCCAAACTAAAAAATAATTTACTTACAAAAATGATTTTTTAATTAATATAAATCTTGTTTGATAAATCTCGTTGAAAAGTTTAACATGGTCCAAAAAAAATTGCAAAATTATTTTAGTGAATACATTATTCTTTAGTTAGCAAATTGCACGTAGTTTTGTAATGAATTATCAAATTAGGACGGAGAGAGTAAATGCCTAATGGGTACAAGACTGAGATTTAGGATTTGCTCCTTTTTAATTTTATCGTTCGAAACGTGTTATCAAATTTGATGGGTTATTTTGTTTCGAATTTAATTGGACTCTGTAGTGGATAATAAGATTGGTTTTTTGAAAAATTAACTAAGATGCATGTGAGCAGCTTGCTCCAACGCCTCATTTATGAACAAAATAATGTTTGGAATTTGGATTACTGTTCTTAGCTTGCTTTTGTTTTAAAATATGTTAGGATACATGAAAAATATTTTCGAAAGTATCCAGAATTTGAGTCATTCATTCCCGTTTTTTTGAATACTTTCGGGATACTTTTCATGTGTCCTACTAACCATCTTCTCCTTTGAACTGCTATTACTGTACTTAGTTTTTTTTTTTAGTTTTTTTTTTTTGTTTTGATCTGGGTTACTACTGTACTTAGGTTAGGGTTAGGTTTGGCCTAATAAGTAACATCTCGCAAAATTAAAGTAACATGTTGCAAAATTAAGCAACGCGAAAAAAATGAAAATAAGGATAATTAAATATATCTTTTTGACAGAGAATATACAAAAAATAAAATAAAAATTAGATACAAAACTAACTAAGGCAAAAAAAAATCAAATAAAGACGGAAAAATTAGTCAGATACTTATTAGAAACCTTAGTTTTTTGAACATATGTTATGAAATGAGTTGTGCTAGTGTCACATAAATATTTACTACTCACATGTTTTGTGTGTGTTACCAGAATTTTCCTTGTATAATTTATTTCTTGCATACCAAATCGTATATACTCATAAATTAAAATTAAAATATTATCTTTACATATTAATAACACCGTTTTGAAGGGAGCTTTTTTCATCATCTTTCCAAACAAAATCTAAAATATAGTAGAAAATTGGGATTATTGGGGGGTGTGCAGGGGTCCGAGCCCAGGCTCCAACTTGCATCCCTTAGGTCCGCCCCTGCTTCCCTCCCCTTCTCTCTGCATCCAATATTGACAGCTATATGAATGATATATTACTGAATAACCGAGTCTTTGATCTTTCAACAAAGGATTTTAAAGAAATCCGTTAAAAACACACTCAATTAGAAGGGACTATATATAACAGTATGGTTGAGTTTCTACAATATCATTTTCTATTGTATTTTTGGTATTTTTTTCACAAGTCATTCTGCTCACATACATTACAAAAATACCATTTAGCTGAGGTGAAGATATTTTTAGTGGAAATTTAGCCTAAGTATCATTTTGCCTCGATATTTTATGGATAAGTGATTTACTATTGCAAATGCGCGCATGTGTTTCGAACGATGTTAGGTAATTGGATAAGTGACATTTCTTAGATATAAAACAGTATCTTTTAAGACCAAATTTCACCATGTATTAGTACAGATTCAATTAAAATTGGGAAAAAAAATTATGCTCTGAACTGGACTTGCACGAGAACATTGACAGAATGCGGGTGCGAATTGAATCCCAAACTAATGCTGTATTTGGAACTTGAAGAAAGTGTTGAAAAAGAAAGGATAAGAAAATATGAGAAAATTTTCACTGTGCACAATACTCGCGCGAGTTTGTTATTTTCTCTCTTCTATTTCCCTCTAAACCAAATTTCACTATTTACAATACTCGGAGTTTGTTTTTTTTTTTTTTTTCCCCACATTCTGTTGAATTTGATGAAAACTTCTACTCTTAGAGAAATTAACTTCAATTAAGTTCCCTGTAAATTGCAATGGTTTATTTATTTTTATTTTTTTTGTGCAGAATTTATGACGGTGTTTATAAATGGGATTCCAACAGAAGTTGGTAGGGGACCAATTGACATAAAAGGAATGTTTGGAGAAGATTTGGTGTTGGTCCACTCTTCTGGAATCCCAGTCCCTTTCAACGATTACGGCTTTTCACTTCACACCCTGCAGCATGGCGAAAGCTATTTCCTGGTAATTTTTACGAGTATGATCCAAAATATTACGCATTTGCACACTCACCGATCACAGATTCGATTTCACAAATGATTTCGCAGCAATCTGATGTTGTGTGAGTCTCACGTGTATCGAACGGCTACAGAGTCATATGTGGTCAAATCTTTGGTCTGTGGGTGTCTGCTCTATTGTAATAACTTAAAATAAAACCCAAAGGGAAATAATTTTCCGAATTTCCTTTTATTTATATGCCCTGTTTGCTGTCTTTTTTTATGTGAAATCATAAGATCATTACTACTTTCTAATTGAGCTGTTAGCTCATCAAGAGTCATGTTGTAACTTCACATAAAGAAAGATAAAAAAGTAGTGCATATAATTAAAAAAAGGGGTATTTGCACTCCATGTACTTTGCTCGATTTGCAAAGACATCCCCTGTACTTTTTTTTAGGCACTTACACCCCTCTAGAGAACCCGAATTTCGCTTAGGTACGGACTTTGACTTTCCCGATCAAATTTTGATGATCCGATCCGTCCAATGTGTTCGGAATGTGTTTTTAAAGGTAATTGTGAGGAATTAGCAAAATAAATGACCGGGAAGGGCTTGATCCGAACATATATAGTTTTAAAGAAAATTGCTCAATCCAAGCCCTTCGTGGCCTTTTTTTTTTTGGCTGATACTTGGTGAGTCCCCTTGAAAACACATTCCAAACACATTGATCGGATCGGATCATCGAAATTTGATCGGGAAAATTGAAGTCCGAACCTAAGCAAAATTTGGGTTCTCTGTAGGGGTGTGAGTGCCTAAAAAAAGTACATGGGGTCTTTGCAAATCAAAAAAAGTACAGGTGGTGTAAGTGCAAATACCCCTTAAAAAAGAGTACAAACATTATTTTCTGTAACTATGTAACACACTCTTTCTCTCTCCCAATCAGTGTGTTTTTTTTTATGACCAAATGTTCGGGGTAGCATTCGGTCCAAATAAGTGTTTTAAGTAGCTTTACCGATAAATATTACTACTAAAAAAAAGTGACCGTCATTCGTCTGCCAAATCCGGACACTCTATAATTCTTAATTTTAATTTTCTATTTTCTTCTATAATCAATACGAGTATTTGCTTCAGTGTTCTAAAAATTAGTCAAATTGGCCGACTAATCAGCCCAAATCGCTAGTCGGAGGTCCCCAACTTGATTTAAACCTGACTAGTTGAGCAAAAGTCGGCGATTAGTAGTTGGCGATTAATCAAGGTGATGACTTTCTTATTTGTACTACACACACACTCTTAGGTTGAGTTTCCACGATCTTCGTGGTATTTTAGATATTTTCATCAGTCGTATAGTTACAGTTACAGCGTAAAGAAAAGTCATTCTTAAAACTTATTTTACAAAAATATCATTTAGCGAAAACTAAGAGTGGGAAACCGACATTTTTAGTGAAAGCTCACCCTCACTCTTCATACATCGCATGTGCATCGAAGGGGCACAACCTAAAAATAACATGGTGTGGACATACATGTCGTCATTCAAATTAGCCCTTTTCATGTAGTACTTTATTTGGATGCGGTTTTTAAGAAAGTCATCCTGCATGTTAGTAATTGTTAAAACTCTAATCTCTCTCTCTCTCTCTCTCTCTCTCTCATGATTGGGTTGTTTGTGGAATCGACAAAAAGATGTACAGCTCATTTATAGATAATCCCATGTTGTTTACAGGTTCCAAGGCATACTTGATTTGGATCTTTAAGCTCCACCGACCACAGGGAACAGGGTGCTTTCCTATACGAGGATTGGAGCGACAAATTTTGTTGGTTTTCTCAGAACAAGACATCTTTCTTAGGAGTACCTTTCATCCTCTCTCATACTAGTACTTGTAATTTTGTTTGCTATTTTATTTTCTACGAGAAATTGTTTATTATTTTTATTTTTATAGCTTTATGTTTCTAATTTGTTTGAAGAGAGATTAGCGTATGTCAAATAATGTTAGATGTTCTAGGAATCACTCCCATATGAAAGGACATTTTGTGTTGCGTGTTTTGAATTTATTTTTAATGAATAAAGTAATGTGATTCCCGGGAATTTAATAGACACATTTAGGGGCGGCTTTTACTATGTAATGAGAAGTTTCAAGTGATTTCCGAGTTTAACAATACTGTAAAATTGGTAATTTTAGTACCTAGGATTAGATGTTCTGGGAATCAATCCCACAAGAAAGGGCATTTTGTATTGCGTGTTTTGGGTTTATTTTTAATAAATAAAGTAAGTAATTCGCAGAATTTTAATAGATATAGGGGGCGGCTTTACTGTGTAATGATAAGGTCGAAGAGATGATCTCTGAGTTTAAAAATACTGTAAAATTTGTAATTTTGGTATTTAGAATTTTGATCTTTTTCCCGTTTTTATTGTATTGTCACTAGAGTGAAGCAAAAATTAAAAAGTCATCCAGAAATTAAAAAATCGCTTAAATTTATGAGCATGTAGATAATATAGGTCAACAAAAGCCCAATACATTGTCATCCAAAAATAGTAATAAATGGTTTAGAATTGAAAACACATTTTCTAGATATTGTTTTCCACCGCAAAACTAAAATCTTGAAATCGCACAGTAGACATGGTTGATACTCCAATGGCAACTTAATTAAGGGTTCATAATGACCCAAGTCACTGCACCCCGTAGTGACTTCAATTGTGGGCTCTCTTATAATTTTTATTTGGAATCGGAACCGCTCAATTTGTAGGGAAATGTTGAGTAGATTATTCAGGTAAAAAATCAAATTAATTGGATATTGGTAGCCATATGGTCGGATACCATTTATTTTACAAAAATGGATGGCCAATATCATTTAGACAATAAACTATGAGACAAATTTATCTCAATTATGTGTCTATCAATCTCCGGTGATCATAATTTTCTGCACCCACAATGTGCTTAACATTCCGGAAAAAATAAACGGTTTCAATTCCAAATACAAATCACATAGGGTTCACAATTGAGATCACTACGGGCTACGAGACCCAAGTCCACTTAATTATTTAACAACCATCTTATTGGGTGGAGAGTTTTCCTTCTGGTTTAGTTAAATTTAATTCCGGTGTGTATGAGTGCGGTGTCATTTTCTCTTCCTCATTTTAATTCAATTATTTTACAGAAGGACTGACCAGGTCCCAATGAATTTCAAGTGTATTTTATGTTTCTTCTCTCTTGTAATGACCACGCGTTTAAGGGAAATCCCGCAGGGTGGGGAGGGTTACTACAAGTGTACCAAAAATTAACTCGATCGGCTATCGTTAAATGCCTCATCCGAACACAAGTAACTTGAAAAAGAATGAGTTCAGTAGTTTTGATCCAGTATTTGTGTCCATTTGTGTTACATTTCTTTTCAAGATATTTGTGTTCCGATGACGCACTTAACGATCTCTGATCGAGTTGATTTTTGGTACACTTGTAGTACTAGGCGAGCTCTACGCGGTGAACGTCTCCGATTGTCAAAACGATGCCGGTGTGGCCGCGCCGTGGGTGCACAACAAGCTGCGCAACACCTCCTCTTTGTCCGTCTAAGGGGGGATTGAAATATACTAATGCAATATTTAGTTTCTGCAGTTCAAAAAAATAAAAATTTAATTATACCATAGAACGTCTTGAATCAATGCCTGTCTTTGTTTCCCAATAAAATTTTGAAACTTTGTTTTGTGTCATTTTGAATTATAGACAGCTCGTTTAAAGGGGGATTAAATTTTACTTACGTCACGTTCTAGCATGCTTCCGGTCCTTAAGCATTTATCATAGGACAACAAATTGGTTGGGGAGTAGAATTACATATTGGGAATATAGTTGAATGAGTAGATCAGTAGTAACGGGTAATCTCGAAAAATTTCTGCCGACCAATCTGCTTCAGGACTTTATAGATTGGTTCGGTAAATACCGGTTGTCTCGGCTGTAAACTCATGAGGCTTCGGCTCGCACTTCTGCCAAGGCTGCTTGCTGCCGTAGCCCGTCTTGATGTTGTTAACTTGCTTCAAAGGCGTCGAGTTGTTCGCCGAAGACTTGGGAACCACAGACTGTCTCGAAGCCTTCCGTTCCGTGACGAGTACCTCCAGCTGGGAGTACTTGTCAACGATCTTCATTAGCTCGTTCATGTCTTCGGGTGGCGGAAGCATGAGTTCTTCAAAGACTCCGGAGCTGTCATCGAGGCCCAGCTTGAACGAGGTCGCGGCCACCTTCTTATTGCAATTTTCGATCAGATTGAACACCTCCTAGTCGGCATATCCCCTGAGTCGCTCGGTGGGAGGCTTCTTCATGCTGATAAGCACATCGACCGTTTTCAGCTGCGTATTACAAATTGAGCAGCAAAGGCGTGCTCTAGTTTCGCGAAAGAGCTGATGGAATTGGCCATCAGCTGATGGAACCACATTAATCCGACCCTTGTAGGCTGACCAAGAAGGCCCTGCACATTGTGGCCTCATCGTAGCCTTAGAGGTTCATGAGTAGTCTGTACTGAATCAGGTGCGTCACTGCATCTTTTTTTGTGTCATATTTTGTGAATTTTGAGACGGTGAAATTATTCGCAGAGGGCCTCTCGGATTTCCCTCACGAAGAGAGCGTGTTGTAATTTCTTAAGCCTTGGATCAGTAGCTTGCTGAGGCAGAAGATCTCGATCTTCTACTCAGCTACTGCTGCAAGCTCTTTCTGCGTCCTAGTGGATACGCAAGTCCTTCACAGGAGTGTTTCTGTTTTCTACTTCCATAGATCCACTCTCCCACGTGCATTCTCACGTCATTTGAAGCTCGGGTCTCGTTTGTATTTTCTTGGAAGGTATTTTTCAGTTGGGTTCAAGTTTGAAGCTAGGGTTTACATTTTGATCTTGATTCTTGAGGTAGGGATTCTTTTCTACTCTCTCTAAGTGTTTGTGTAGTGTTTTTGATGCATATCTTTGTTAATTTCATGTTTTCATTGTTTGGATTGAGATCCCCCACAAATTGTGAAAATCTGTCAAAACCAATTTTGTGTCCCGAAATCTGGCCCGTCCATCCGGACGGTAATCATGTTGTCTGGACGGGAGCCACCTCCCGAAAATTTGTTCGTTCATTTTAAGGCGTGTTCGACCTTCCCTTGGCCTCCGTTTGAGTTGTTTGATCATGTACTTGAAACGCCTCTCATTTGCGCCTAATAACTTGTTGAAATTCTCACTTTTAGTCCTATACTTGAGTACTTGGTTGTTTCACGAATACAATGACAATTATGCCTATCCCCGTACGCTTGGCATGTGAGAACAAGTCGTGTTGGACAATGATCATGTTTTGAGTAAAATGGATGGCTATACTTGAGTACTTGGTTGTTTCACGAATACAATGACAATTATGCCTATCCACGTACGCTTGGCATGTGAGAACAAGTCGTGTTGGACAATGATCATGTTTTGAGTAAAATGGATGATAATTTGAAAAGACACTTGAGGAACACATGATACTTTGAAGAAGGAAATGTTCACGACTTAGAGTTGATTTGTTGTTACTAGGGCCACCATTTAGTGGGACCCTAGGCATGGGTTACGAGGCCCAAGAATCTCGACAGAAGGCTACGAGGTCCTAGGGAAACGTCTCGAATGCTTAGCAAGGGTAACGAGGCCCAAAATACTCGGTAGGGGTTACGAGACCCAAAATTTCCATTTTTGAAACATGGATAAGAGTGATTTGCAGTGAAATATTAAAGTGGATGAAAAGTGTGAATGGATACTTCAGGTTTTATAAAAAGGGTTTCATTGACGAAATGATAGTTTATGAACGAGAACACCTATCCTTTTAATAGATCGCATCTTGATCTGTTCATTCATAGATCGACTTATATCACATTACCTCTCCCGTGCTCATTTCATTTCACATGCATTTAGTGTTGGTAGAAGATTTCCTACTGGGCTAGTGTAGCTTACCCTATTAACTTTAGATACAACCCACAAAGCATGAGTTGATTGCTTCGAGTGCTTGAATTTGGAATGAAAGACATGCATTGAAGAGTTATTTACTTATCTCATGATCTTTATTTTTGGGAGATAAATATGTAACTCTATTCGTTCATCTTTTTGACATTTGGGACAAGTGTAATAACATTATACTTTACTTCTTATTTCTCATTTGGGATACAGGTACCCAACTTAGACTTATTTTTTGTTATGAATTCCGAAAACGTCGCAAGGAGACAATTTGGAATATATGCATGGAATTATCAGTTTATTTTATTGAGAGATGTTTATTTAATTATGTTGAAAATCGGGGGCGTGACAATTTAGTATCAAAACATTAGGTTA
Organism: Gaultheria prostrata; assembly: GCA_036023075.1. Classification (NCBI taxonomy): domain Eukaryota; kingdom Viridiplantae; phylum Streptophyta; class Magnoliopsida; order Ericales; family Ericaceae; genus Gaultheria; species Gaultheria prostrata. The sequence goes on along the minus strand of JAXBDA010000365.1, from coordinate 29,293 downwards.
GAAAACCTAGAGACCGTGGGGAGACTTGTAGTCTCGGGGCTTAAATCATTGCATTAGAGAGAGAGAGAGAGAAGGATCGTTATTGCCTTATGGGTGGAAGGGGAGAGAGAAGGTGGGGGAGAAATGGAGATTCTGTGTGTGTGTGTGAGAGAGAGAGAGAGAATTACGCATATCAATGTGTACTCCATACATATAAATTTCTCTCACTCTCTCTCTCTCTCTCCTTGATCCTTCTGCTATTGGGCTTCCTATTTTTCGATCATGATTTAGAGTGGGATTTGATTGAAATCAATCTCTCTTTTATTTTTTCTCTTTCTTATCCGCGATTGTTATCATATTAATTTTCTGATTCACATTATTTACTATTGAATTTGTAGAACATATTTCGTATGCTCTCATTCTCACAATTAAATCAGCCCACGTAAATTTCAAATTCCTTTCTTTTTTGTTTTCTCATGAAGTGCATGGTTTTCTCATACATGTGTGCTTGAGTGACATTCATCAAATGTGGCATTGTACTTGTAGTTATGAAGCATAGTGTTACGTTGTTTACCAGTGTTGGGATGGAGTTGAAGGTCTTAACCTCGTTACTACAGTGTTGTGGTCATTGATAGTTTTTCTCTCTTATCAATTGTTTGTAGCAAGATGCCACCAAGACGTGGAGCTAGGCGAGGTAGGGTTGTGAACCGTGGTAGAGGCCGTGGTCGTGGCTGAAATTCGCAAGCGGAAGATGATGTTAGTCATCACGGGGAAAATCCGGGGGGTCAAGATGAGAGGGTGAACAAAATGCGCAAAATCCACCGAATCCGTTTATAAACCGACTTTGTTGCGGCATTTGCGGTGTCCAACCTCTTGAACCAAGCACCGAGGGCTAATGCCACCACCCATGCCATGGAGGCTATGAAAGAGCTCCTCCGTTGGTACCCTCCACAATTTGACGGGGTTAGTAGTGATCTGCTTATAGCAAACCATTGGCTATCCAAAATTCGTAAGCTCTTCAACGCTTTGTCAATTACCGAGGATGATTTGAGGGTCCGCATAGTAGCATGTCAACTAACCGGGGAAGCAAATGAGTGGTGGGAATCGATCTTAGAGGGGTGTAAAGATGATAGGAGGACGGTTAGGACGGCTCAACAAATGAATGAGCCGAATGTTGAAACTTTGGGCCGAATTCGAGGTACTATTTGAGAAACAATATTTTTCGGAACCCTTTCGCGAACAACTTAGGGAACAATTCGAGAAGTTAGAGCAAGGGACGTTGACCGTTTCGGAGTATGCAACTAGGTTTCAATCCTTGTCATGTTTCGCACTGGAGTTAGTACCAACGGAGGATAGGAAGTGTAGGAGGTTTCAGAAGGGTTTGCACTCATCCTTTAAGGGGCTAGTTATGAGTAACCGTATCGGGAAATTCACCAAAATCGTAGAGTGTGCCAGGGGTCTTGAACTTCCTAAGCATGCATTGATGGGTACGACCGTACGAAGGCGTGGAAGCCTAGGTAATCGGCCGTTAATTTAAGTTCATCTTCGGGGAGTTATGGGAGTCAAAGTAGGAAAAGGCAAAGGGAACCGTTTCAGCCTCCATAGAACCTGTAAAGTTTTCAAGCACCTACTTCTTCCGGGGTTGGGTGAAATGCGAGTAGGCCTTCTATCACTTGTCACAAACGCAGTCAACTGGGTCATATTCGTATGTATTGCCCACAACTTTAGAGTTCTCATCCTCAGCGTACTCAAGTTCCGGGTACTTGTTTCAGTTGTGGCAAGTTTGGCCACATTGCGAGGTATTGTTCGCAAAACGGGGGAGCATGTATTGAGTCCGGTTCTATTTAGCAGCCGATATCAAGACAGGGGTATAGTTAGCAACAGAGGGGTACACAGGGTCAGACACAGTACAGGTAAACTACGTCAGTTTAGGGGTCACACATTGAGCGGGGAGTGAGTTTGTCCGCACCGAGTTAGGGCACCCAAGGGAGAGTCTACCACGTTACTGCAGCTCTTCCACCACCTCCACCTACTACTTCTCAAACTCTTGGAGACTTCGGTCATAAGGGGTATATTTCTTCTATTCAACTCTTTTACTAAAGTTATATTTGACTTTGGAGCATCTCATTCATTCATTGCTGCATCTTTTGAGAGTGCGTTGGAGTCGGGACTCCGAGGAACATAGTCCTCCTTTGTTTGTTGATATGTCATTGGGCGGTAGAGCACCACTTGACCGTATTGCCTGCCGAGGTTGTGAGTCGATTATCCGGGACTGCCGGTTTGTCTTTGATTTTATCATCTTAGGTATGTCGGGGTTTGATCTCATATTAGGAATGGATTGGTTATCTACGTTTCATGCTACAATAGATTGTTTCAAGCTTCTGGTCCGTATTTGTCCTCCCGAGACAATATTGAAGGCAAATCTTCATTTTTAAAAGCACAGGCCAAAGCGAAAACCACTTGACCTCCTACCCTAAAATTGCAGCAGAGCTTCTGGTCTCAGCTCCGATGGCGGATCTCAGTGGGATCCCCCGCACTTCTGCACTTGGAGGCCACAATAACTATTGATTTACTAGAGTATTCGGCAGCGTAAGTGAGCTTTGGGAGAGAATTAAGGATTTTCTTCTTTAGGCTATTGTTCACATGCTACGAAGGAGATGAACGACTGGTCTGTCTCAGATACGACAAATCCTGGAGCAGAGGGTGCCTACAAAATCAGGATCGAGTACGGTGGCGTTCGACGACAAGTTGCCCGACTTGATTCCTTCGTCTATGAGTTGCACTCCCTGTGTTCGATATTTTTGAAACACTGGGAGCAGTAAAGGATCTCCGGCATTGAAAATAGTTTTAATGGTCTAATTGTACTTTAGCACCTTAACTATGTCCTTTTAGCCAAGACGCCCTTTTTTGTATACTCCCTCCATCCATTTGATGTCCACTTTCACTATTTACATGTCAAAACATTGTTTATATTTTTAAATGTACAGTACTATATACTCCCTCCGTCCCTTTTTAAATGTGTTACCTCGTAATTCCAACTTGTTTTCTCTCACATCAACTTTAACAACTTTTACATCTACTTTCCATTACTTACTTTTATCAATATAATAATACCCACTAACTTTTCAAAAATGAATCTACTTTTAAGGGTAAAATAGGAAATGTACACACTAACTTTTCAAAAACACACTTATTAAGGGACAGCCCAAAAAGGAAAGTTAAACACTATAAAAGGGACGGAGGGAGTATGTAATATGAATCTTGTTTCATAGTCATTGATTAGTTCTATAAACAAAGTTTCAAAATCCATGAATAACATTTTATATCAAAAGATATAAGCATTTGGAAAATGACACGCATACCAAAAAATAGACAATAAATATGGGACAATGTATTCAACAATCATTAAATATGGCTAAACTAAGAACGTCAGTACCAATTAAATTCTCCATTATTCTACCCATAAAAATTTGCGGTGAAGCGAAATTAGGACGGAGGTACTAACCCTATTCTATAAATTTTTCCATGCCTAACAAACAAAAGCCACGTAACTTGTTGGTACTGAGGAAGTCCGCAGCCAAATTAATGAATTTCGTCCAATTTTTAATATTAACACTAAACCATTTTCTAATGAAGGATAAGTAGTACTTATTCCATGGCCTTGGAACATTGTCACATGATGTCCCGACTCTCATTTCCAGCACACATTTCTATAGGTCTATACACTAAGTTCCGGGACCCACAAAAATGTGCAATCAGTGAGAGTGTTGGGGCACCCAAGAACATGGAATAATTACTTCTAATCCCCAAACACCATGGAATAATTTCTCGGGGATTAGAACCATGACGTCAGCTCTACACCCATGCCACCAAAATAGCAATCAAAGAAGGAATAAGAGAGAAAAAAGAAAAGAATACTCCTATAACAAAATAAAACTATCCCAGAAGTGGAAATCACATGAATAGTCTTCTGCCTTTTACTACATATACCATCACTAATTTGTAAAACCACCAAAAGAAGTATAGAGATATATATTCCCTTAGGAGACCCTTTAAACCTGCTTTGTACACCAAAAGATATTGAGCTGAAAGCTTTCAGCTCATCTATCTAAGAAAGCTTTTCCCTGTACAATTTCCCCACCAAAAACTTCAACCCACTACTTGGTATTTACTTGGTCATTCCCAATCCCCTAATATAGTCACCTTATATTAGCAAGGAGCTTCCTTTTGCTCCCTCCAACAGCAATCAGCTCCCCCCTCCTGTCATTGCCGTGGCACCAACCAACTTTTCCCGTGTCATTTATCTACATCACCAACCAAAACCTAAACCTGATACTTACAAATTCACATTCTATATACCAGTTCTTACGTCGAGATAGAAGCAGCTAAGAGAGGTGGAACGATCCTTGTCCCTCCGTTATGGCGTACAAAATCTTCTCTTTCATCCTCTCCTGTAGAAATCAACAAGTGATGGAAAACTATGAAATCTAGAAATGCTTTCCTTTCGACAAAAGATAACTATAGTTCTGGATAGACAAAACTTAAGGGGATGTTGTAGATTCAAAATTAGTGCAGTGCAGCCGTGTAGGCCATACCATGAGTGAATCAGGGAAAATAGCAAAAACGACAAGTTAGTGTCGGGAAATGATTTTCAAACTCCACTTTTAGCCTCACAGACTCCTCCCCATGTGAGAGGCTAAAAGACGAAAGAAAAAATGGAGTGAGAAATTGGAGTGAGAAAATCACTTCCCATACGGCAAACAGAAGATGGATAGGCAAAAGAAAGGTTACTTTAGAAGAGTAAGGCGGGAGCTTCAGATAATTGGCACAAGTCATCACACTAGGCAGCTCAGCATCAGCCCATCTACTACAATGCTGTTAAAAATCCGGAAAATAAGAAGGCAATCGCATGAGAATAACCAAACCCACATTTAAAAATAACACTTTAAAGAACACAAAAAAGAAAAATAAATTGTGCTCAGACCTTGCGAACAATTGTGAGTTTCGGATTTAGAGATGCCAAACCACCCGGTGGAAGTCTAGGTGCCCCAGTTACAAACTGCAGGAATGCACGTTGTTGGTTTCGATCAAACTCCCGAATGATTTCCAATAGCTGAAATTTGTAAACGGAATTAGCTGCAAATATTAAGAGATCTGAAAATAAGGCAATAGTATTTGAAAATACTCACATTTACAACCGGTGGACTGCTAGCTGTGTACCCATGATCAAACTTGATGTGATCCAAAAGCTCATTAGACTGCTAAACAGATCAAATTATGCATCCTAGTAAGAATGACACAGTATAACAATACAACCCATTCAGATAGCTCATTAGACAATAAACACTTACCGTCCAGAATTCACCCTCCCCACATAATAGACGTTCTAAGTCCTCCTCAGTGAAAACCTGAAGATGTTTGATAGGGAAAACCTGAAAATACACGATAAGATGCATCATAGCATGGAAAAGAGAACTAAAGAATCTAAGTAGGCCTTAATGAAGGAAAACAGTAAACTAGTTCAAACCAATAATAAATTTCTGCACCGTGACCATCACACTAATAGCTTGTTGCTTACAGACTGATAAAAGATATTTGCATCACCAGTACTGCTATTGCCATAACAAAAACTGGTCACACATTCGGGCAGTTGGCTTGTTTTTTGGTTATTATAGACGATACTTTCTTTACACTCCAGTTAGTGTAAAAGGATGATTTTCCATGCAAGTCCGTTTTCTTTGATAAAATATTTGTTTACCATCACATACAAGGATTGGAATTCAGTAATGCCACATAGTGTTAAGGTGTCACGTGGACTTTGGCTCGTAATAGTCTCATAAAAAATCACATTTCCCAACAGAGGAGACCAAACTGAGTTCTTCAAAAGTGGTGCATTATACAAGGAATGAGGAGTTCGTCAGTAATTCATTTATGGTTTGTGGTTACCCATTGGCCATCTCATTATGGCTTAACTGCTTCAGCTGGCGGACCTTCATTGGGCATTCCAGCTACTTGTTCTGAAATGCTTTTGATTGATTTGAGAGCTTTTGGTAGCACAAAAAGGGAAGAGCTTTGACGTTTTGCGGTCTCAAATGTTGACTTTACACACTGCAGCACTTTTAGATACTGAATTTTAATTGTTAAATTGCCTACTATTGTACATATGCAGCATATCTACCAGATTTCAAAACTGCATAAATGCAGCAAAGTGCTTTAATCAATTCGACCTTACCTAGTTTTCATAAGGAAAAATGCTACTCTTATCCTAGACAAAGATCAAAAAAGCATTTAAGAAAATGTGGCTGGATAATAGTCGATATAAACATTTAATACAAGAAAATAGCTATTCACAGTTTACTGGCTCTCAAAAGTAAATTCTCATTTTTCATGTTCATAAGAGTTGAATGGAGAAACATAAAACAATTAAGTTTCAAAACGTTATGAAGGCACGGACCTGGTTAAATCCAGATTTGAAGGCTTCCACTTGTCTGTGAATTCCACTATTTACAGTTGCATCCACAATTAGCGAAACATATTCCTCCAAGTTTGTCATATTCACCTGGAAAAGGTGACAAAACGTGAGTCAAGCATGTAATCTATTGGTTCATAACTCTCAGGCAGAAGAATAGAGATCTCAACGAGGAATTACTAACCAGTTGAGGATAAGGTCCTGAAGTGAGAATGTAATCAGGATATCCAGGAAGAGTAAAATCCAGACAAAGGTCCTCAATTGTCGTATTCCGGAAGCATGCTTCAAGTTTCACAGACGGGGTTTCCCCATAAACAGATTCAAAATATTTTTTTCTTTCAAAAACAGCCTGGAACTCTAGCAGAGCCATACCGAACTCAGGATCAAATGAGAAGATGTCATACACAGTGAGATCCTACAAAGACCAAAAAAAGAAAACAAGTAACAAACTAAGAAGCACGGATAGGTAAACAGGACCCGAACACGCATAACTTAGGACACGGACAAGTTGAATATATGTGTATACGTGTAGTATGTAATCTTATAGTAGATCAAAACATAATTTCCGTCAACTTAGCATAAAAATACAAACAATATTGAAAGTTTGCATACATTATAGTAACAACGCTTACCACATGACCTACACAGCATCCCAATTTGGAACCTGACCTGACCTTTTGAAATTGTATTCTGGCCTCCTATTTATCCTCTGAGTGTCCAACTACAAACTATATCCAACTGGACACATACTTAGGCATTCTGATACGTGTCCACGTTGGACATGGATACCCGAGGATAGTGGAAATGTCCTTACTTCTCAACATTGGATAAAAAGGGGTGAATAAAAACTCAGTAGTATTACATAAAAGTCGGAAGAATACCTGACCAAGGATAAGTTTATAAAAAGATTTGGAGAAGGGGATATCCAAAACCCTTCCATCTTGAAGAGCCTTTGCCGTGACCTGACCCAGAAGGACAAACTTCTTTATAACTTCCGAGAATCCTACGCCACTTGATGAACTAATGGTTGATGACCAAGGACGAGGGAAAAGCCCACAAGGAGACATCAAAACTGTAGAATCTTCATCCTCCATGCTTTCCCTAGGTAATAACATATGGTCTTCTCTCCACATGCCCAGGCCAGATTTCTGAAACCCGTGACTAACCAGGGTATAGAATTCCAAAGTCGGACCAAGACCAGTACCAACTTCTTCACTATACTCCACTTCAAGTGGAGCTTTTTGACGGGCATGTAGGTCCATCATCTCGGCGGCAGACGCCAGAATCCGATTACGGCATACTAAAAATTTCTTACGGGGCACTAAACCAGAAGCATTCTGCCGCCTCCCATTCTGGCCTCCTGAATCATTATGAGTTGTTTGATGAGATTGAGCTTGCGGCTTACCAAATGCTGCCAATCTGAAGTACTTGCATCTTACCTCGAAACTGAACAAAAATGGGTAAGAACCCATCAACTGGCTACACCATAAGGGCAAACCACCAACAGAGACAGCCAAAGGGTCCCGCATCTGCTGTTCTAGTTTTTCTGTCAATTTACAGCTCACGAACTCATTCTGTTGGACAACACTGGTAGCCTTTACCTTTAAGTTGTCCAAGTTATCAATTGTCCCTTTTGCAAAGGCATACATCCTTTCATGAGACATCAGCTGAAACATGAACCTATTAACGCCTTCCAAACTTTTGAGTACAAACAACACATCATAAACAGCACTCGACTTTTCCAAGTCAGAACCCAAGTTGTTAACAAACATGTCAGAGAAAAATGGAGTAAACTGCCAATATATCCCACGTCTGTTTGACATGGAAGAATCATGGGCCTGATATCGACAATCTTCAGGACTGCTTTGTTTAGGGTTCACAGCTCTTCTATATGCAACTCTGTATACCTTACTCCATATTTTTCCACCATTAGCGATATCATTTTCAGCTTTAATTTGTTGTTGGAGAATCCCTTGATACAGTGACGATGACCGGTCCAGTTGTTGCCCTTCTAGGTAAAATAACAATTTCGGTGAAGCGTCCTCATTGCTCGAGGATCCAGAAAACTCTGTGCTCATGCTAGTATCCTCATTCGAAGTATGCTGTCTCATCTCCTCATGGTCCTGCAGAGGGCCCTCAATGAAAATAAACAATAATTAAAAAACAAACAATGATTAGGGAGGCAGCCTAGCAATGAGAAGCAACCAGACCAAGGAAGGACATGTGAAAAATGCAAGGAAACATGGAATAGTCAGCTTATAAAAATAGTACTCCCTCCGTCCGGATTTGTTGGTCCACAAACATACATTTTCAAGTCCGAAAATGTTTGTCCATTTCCAAAAGTTAAAAGGGTAAAGTATGGAGAAAGTACACAAAAAGATATGGAAAAAAAGTTGGAATCCCCAAAACGGACCAACAAATCCGGACGGAGGGAGTAGTATATGATTACCAAAAACTATGCATCAAGAACTCTTGCATTGTCAGTCCAAGCCAGAGAAATTTGAAGTAGAATATACCACTTAGGAGCTTTAAAAAGTCAGATTAACATGGATCCTAAGTCCTAAACAAATAAAGACTAGTGCTAAATACCTAGTGGTAGGTTTAATTAGGGATGAATGGAATCAAGCGTTGAGGTCATAGAAATATTTCGAGGAAAGATATCCTTACCGTAGTAGCTTCACTCAAGCCAGTGGTATCACTGGTGGTTTGTCTTGAATTGTCCCCTTCTGGTGCAGAATGTGGTATGTTACCCTTGTCCACCTACAGTGAACTTTCTAAAAGTTAACTTCCAAGATTTTATACCGTCAAGTGGAAGAAGAAACAGAAAATTCTACTTCCTCCGTCCCATTTTGTTTACTTCCAAGATTTTATACCGTCAAGTGGAAGAAGAAACAGAAAATTCTACTTCCTCCGTCCCATTTTGTTTGTCCATTATTCTTTTTGTCTCTTTTGTGTCTGTTGCCTACATCTTTCAATGTGGATTTTAAAAAATATGCAATATGGATCTTATTTGATATATTTCAATTTGTTTTACAATACAAAATTGTCAAAATCATAAAAAACATTATAGATTGAAAGATATAGGCAATAGACACAAAAGAAACAAAAGGAATAATGGACAAACAAAAGGGGACAGCGGGAGTATAACGTTTCTTGTTTCCCCAAGAGATGATGACATCTTTAGCTCATTTTTCTTTTTTGCAAATTAAGTGCATGATAATAACCTGAACCTCCTGCATATCAGACTCAGATTTCATAAAATCCTGATTTTTGCCTCCAGGAGAGCTCATATCTGATGGCATTTGAGAAGGCAAACCTTCCAATCTACCCGGAGCTCGAGTGGCTGCTGATTTTACTTGTTCAGTGCTGCTTTTGCTAACTTTAGGCCACAAATAGCTTTCAATATCATCCAAAGAAGAAAAAGGATCAACAGTCAGAACTTCTTCAGAGTAATCAGATAGAGAGGTTTCCCCCTCTCCCCTCGTGAACTGCACTTTAAGACAAGGATGTGACATGCAACGCCCAAATGGAACAGTAGCATACGAGCTCCTTTGCTTGTACAATTGGCTCACAATAACCGGGAAATTCTCCACGGAAGACAGTGCAGTTTGCAATTTTCGGGTTAATACTGATAGATAGAAGTCCTGTAAAGGTGCTTCCAAAGAAGATAAGACTATTCTTCCAAACACCTCAAATCTTTTATCTACATTGTTTGTATGATCAAACCCAACAGCAAGTTCAGTGTTCTCTTTTAAATATTGTGCATTGGACAAGTAATAAACTAGTGCTTTTACAATTCCACTTTCAATAAATTCAAAAGTCGAAATGGGATCTCCTCCATTAATCTGAGACATAATTTGATGCAAAATGGAATAAAACCCCTCTTCATGCTGCACAGGACCATCTTTAATCATGGACAGGTTTACCAGATCAGTTAGTGCTGCAGCTAAACTTCTGAGTTTCTGAAGAATATCAGTTGCTCCTCTCTCAGGGTTTAGTAATTCTGAAGCAAAATAATTGGTCTTTATCTGCTTTGCAAGATTGTAAACATAATCTTTTTCAAGATTGCACGTCCTAGTCTCTGAAGCTGAAAGAGGCTGACCAGTACCAAACGCATAACACAAGCATCTGGGGATATCCCTTGATTTTTCACTTGGATCATTTGACAACTGAATGCCACTTAATGTCGGAAACATCAACTGTGAACACTTATCTGGTGTTTGAAGTGCATCAATGGCAAAAAAGACGCCTTCCTTTATAAAAGAGTTCAAAAAATTCTTGGAAAGCTTTTGCAGGATAGTATCAGCAATCTGCAGGGCTAACATCAGGACATGTTGATCCTTCCGAGTGAATACCCCAGCTAAGAAACTGCAATATGATCCAACAAGAACTGTTATCTTCAGCTAAAAAATAAGCATGATAAGTTGATAACTACAGTCACTGAGAAAATAAAGCTCTTTAGTTTCACCTTGAAATGTTGGTGTCCTTGAGCAATTCAAGAAGCATCTCAGATTTGCTGAAGTAGACAAATTTGTTGATAACAGATAGACTGCCATAACAAACATATATATTTGCACCAGAATTAACCACCTGCTCCATAATGAACACCAATAGTTATTGTAAAGCTGTCAATGGAGGGTAGAAAAGAAGTTCCAAAATTACAAAGAGAGAACCAACCTCGATCAAGATGGGAACCAAATCCCTCCCAAACTTTTGCAGAAAATTGGGTTCATTTACCAGGAAATCTTCCTTATTCAAGTTCAAAGGAACATTGAGATCTCTAGCTATAGCAGGGAGAAGCTCATTAAGTAGTTTCAAAACTTCATGCACCTGAGGCAGAAAATACAGCAGTAAGAAACCGTTTATTCACTTTTTCCTTAAGTATGTTACTTAAGCTTCTTAAATTAGTTATTTATTCCACTTAATCGCGTGGAACCCTAAAATTCTCATCAAAAGTTGCAGGAATAAAGGAGTACTATGGCAGTAAAAGTCATTACCAATCCCTATAAAACCTAGTGAAAATTAGAAAATGTCCAAGGTGCTTGCAAGCAGAAAATTGTGCATATGAAAACAAGATTCTTAATCCAACTACTATTGAAACCAGATCCTGCACAAAACAAATGAATACTTTACATGGTCAGGACATATGTGTCCGAACTGGAGCAACCATTACACACATAAAAACCTTATAAGGCAAAGCTTCAATTTATCTACAAAAAGAGGGAAGTCATAGAAGGGACTGAAGGGTAAGCTAAAACTGTAAGTTTTGTGGGTTCCATTCAAACTCCAGGACTACCTTTATAGTCCAGATACTCACTTTCATGGCTTTGAAGGTAGAGTCCATTTCCATAACTGGGGTTTCATTTCAGATATTGTTCATGCACCTATGTGTATCCCTTTTCACCATATTGTGTTGTCCAAGGCCATACATTTTAATCCACTTCAGTGCCACCACTCACAGTAAAAGAATCAAAACCACCACTCAATCTCTATCTTGGTTCCTCCTAGTCATTTGTACCTTCAAATGATATAAATAGGTTTTACTGCATCAACAAATGGATTTTTGTTGAATTGACAAAATATAGCATTTTTGTCCACAGTTCAAAGAATCGAAAACAAATTCACTCATCCCAAATGACTACCTTTCTTTTCCTACAAGTAAGCCATCATTAAGGCCAATGAAGAACATGTGGCAGTGGCCTCACATCACAAGTCACAGCAGGCCATTGCTCTCGTCAATCTGGACGTGCAATGGTTCGCAAATTATAGAAAGTATCTAACGTCACTTTGAATTGGTTTCTGACTGATTTCATGTAGGATCCTTTTAGAAAACAGTAATTAAAGATTCTTATTACAGCAAAACCATTGTGTGGCTCTTACATGGGATGATGCAAAAAGCACCTCTATATATTTTTGACCAAATGGATTAAAGAACTAAGTACACACATGATTCATATTGGGAAAAAAATAACTTTCCATGCTATCCTGAAGTTTCTTTATTACTGATTTACATAATTCGAATGGGACAAAAAGTACAGCTTTACAGGTTTAAAAACAGTGAGGGGTCCAGAGGGGGCAGTTGTCCAAGAATTTCAAAAACTGCATATTTTACTAACACATCCTAGGAAAATCGAGAAATTACAAGGATTCCCACTTCCCAAAGTTTGAGTCCCTCGATTCATCCTAGTCATAAGTACCCATGTGAATATCCTAGGAACCTGGGATTAACACTCCATTACTTTTGTTTCAATGTCCATGATAAACACGGTCTCTATATTCTATTTGCATAGGCAAGGTAATCATAATTCAAAACTAACTACAATGTCACTGTTATAAATTTGTTTGTTGAAATATATTGCCAACCTCCAAGCAAGGGTTAAGAGTTAAGACCTCGAGTCAGAAAAGATTCTTCCTTTTCGTATCCGAAGCATATTCTTCAATACGAAATTTGTATTTAATTACTATAAAACTTGCAAGGGCTCCAAGTCTTATGGCCAAATGTTAATCCTTAGTTCAGGTTGAATGGTTCACCCATTACGGTAGGTACATTAAGCCAGAGTCAAACTGGAGGCATAGAAGTCCATGCGGATTTTCTGATCCAAGAACAACTTCAAAAAATAGTCACCGCAGGGTAAATAGAAAGTTTAACGCCTTGATACATTACCATCGTCAAGACTTCCGAGAATTCAGACCACCAAACTGTGTTGTCGTATACAATTACTCGAGTTATATGCCATGTTAGAAGCACTAACACTATCCTCCCGCACTATTCTTAGAGTTCCTTTACTCATTTGATGACCTGACACACTTTGGAACTTCGGGCCACTTGTGACTCAGACTGACTCTTGATTAGAGACAGAAAATGCTTTAATTTTCCCTAAAATATAGTTCATTGTAGGGTAAATTACACTTTGCTCAAACCCCAGTTTGGCCCTTCCCGTAAATTTCTCTCAATTTCATCACAAAATATCTACTTGTTTCCAATGTGTCCCATTACAGACCTCCATCGGTCCATTTTGTTGACAAAAATGATCACAAGGAGATGGAGCCTTAAGGCGACAATGGCTATACGTGGCAAGCTTATTTTGCCCAAAGATCCAACACAATCCAAGCCCATACCTATCCGGCTATCCCACACCCCAACCCTCCACGCACACCACCATCCCCCAAGTTCCAAACAACCACCACCACCACCTTCGATCCCAACCCTGCCACCAGGCCTACCAAATCACCACCACCACAACCAACCACCACCATCATTCTAATCCCAGATCACCACCATTGAATCCAAAATATCAACTCACATCACACCATCAATTGACCACCCAACCCCACTTCTTCATCACCACATGACTATCGACACCCAAAGCCCCAGCCTGAATTGATGCTAGTGGTTTGTTTTTGCATGGAGGTGGATGATGCTGGTTGGGGCTGAAAGGATGGTGGAGAGGAGAGGAGATGGTAGAGGAGTAGTGGGCAGTGGGCAGTGGGCGGTGGAGGGTTTGGGAGGGTTTCCGTTTGGGTCCACAAGGTATGGTTATAAACTTCCATTTATGCCCCTCAATTTATTCTGAGTGACATTTTCCGTCACTAAATTGTGTGCCAATTAGTTATTGGTCCAAAATGACATAAACCCAAGTAGAGGCCGGGGCTTTCGCGATGCATGTGCAAGTCAATTTTTGATAAAATATGCTCAACAAAAAGTCGGAAGTTCTTGTGCGTATTTTATCAAAATTCAACTTGCACACGCATTGTGCATGTCCCGTCCTCCAATTTTTTGTATGTTTGCTTGTTTTTTCATAGGGAAGAAATGTTTGGTTGTGACTTTGAAATCAGATTGGGAGAAGAACTGCTATTATTTACTCGAATTGGAATTATTTACTGCATTAATTATGTCAATTATTTGGTCGTGTACTGAAATTTTTATTTTTCCTCATCTAACATTTTGTGAATTGTAGATGAATTTTCTGTTGTGTTTTTTTTTTCCCGGGTTTTGCATAGTGCTTGTTCTTTGTGTAGGTCTTGATCTTTTCCAATATGCAAATTTTTTTTTTTTGAATGACTAAATATGGTGCAGTTGAATGTAAAACCGGTTCACATAAACATTCACATTTAAGCCGGTTCACATAAACATTCCCATTTAAGGAAGAAAGTAAGGTATAGATAACAGTAGCAAAAGTAGGACGAAGTGGAGTAGAATTTAGAACCATCAGGACTTTAAGAAAACAAAAAACAATGGTCACAAACACAGATCAATCAAATAAAATATCGATATGGATTGGATGGTGCGGTGTACCAAACGTTGATGATTGCGTGGGAACTTACATGTGATTGGAGATGGCCTCCTCACTGTAGTCTTTAGACGGAAGAAAAGTATGTAAATTACCTAGCATTTGCAACTGACGTGGAATTGGTGAGTGAATCCATGGTGATTTGCAAGGAGAAAGTGGTTGAGTTTGTGTAATGGTAGAAGATGTAGTGGGGGGAGAAAACTGAATTGGGTAGTTATTCAATAGAAGGTAATTTTGTTTAATCATTCAATCGTAGGTAATTTTGTTTAATCATCCAATAGTAGGTAATTTTTGTTTAATTTTGTTTCTTACAGTTACTTTTTTTAATCATTCAATAGTAGGTAATTTTGTTTATTTATCTGTATAAATTTGTAAAGAAAAAAGTGTGACAGGGCTTCAAAAAAGGGAGACACCAAACTGGTGCTCCCCCTTTATATATTAGAATAGATAGCTCACTCAGTCACTTGTGATCAAATTTCTGCCTTGAGAGCCAAAGTCGAAAATTGAACATACTTAAAAGGTGGAGAAGTGCAATTAACTCTTCATTATGAAACACAAATATCATCTGAGCATTCTAAATTTTGAATATATATTTTGCATTAATTTTAGGGGAGTTATTTTGCATTTTGTACCTTGTAGTGTAGATAGATAGAACAATCTATATGCATGAAAAAAAAAAAAAAAAAGAGCAGTTAGAGGCTCCCCTATGCCTTTGGAAGACGGGTCAAAGAAGTCGTCAAGTATTGCTTCCCTATGCCTAATGTGATGCATTAGGAGGGAGAGGAATAGGAGAACCTTTGATGATATACAAATGAATAGTTTTTCGTAGTTTATATGTAGAGTTTCGTGTTTTGGATCAAAGGGTATTTTTGTTGATTATATAGGATATTATAGTTTGGTGAGGGCTTCTAACTGCATCTTTTTATATTTCCGATCTTCTCTCAGCAGTAGGGGAACGACACCTTGGCATCTATTTAATGATACTCTATCTACTTATTAAAAACAAAACGCACAAGTTTGCACATGCCATGTCTACATCTTCTAAACAACATTTGTTGGCATGGTCATGTCAGGTGTGGGATTTGTGCTCCTTAAGATCCAATTATGAACTAAAATCATCCATGATTACCCTTGTTCGATTGCATTATAAAACTATTTGTTCTATAAATCTATTAAAAATTCAAAACCATATGCCCATCAGCTCATTTCACATGTTTAAAATGTCTAGTCTAGATTAAAGGCACATAAAAATATAGTCCAATCAACTTCCTTTGGAATGATAAAGCTATCGACATCAGGTAAGAAAAACAGAAGCAGATTGCATGAAACTGTATTGCTCTATGAACCAATGGCATTGTATAATATAGGATATTACCTGGTCGGAATGTCCATCAACCATACTAGGAGAAGGCACTCCATGTGAAAGGTTATAAGTGGACAAAATGTCCTTCAATATACTGCTGATATTAAGCTCGAAAAGAGTCCTGACAGCAACAACGGAACCAGAAGCAAGTTTGACAAGCAACCCAAGCAAACCCTGAAAACCAATAACAGGAAAGCAAAACTGATAAAGCAAACGGAGTAGGATATGGAACAACTATCAATGAGAATGTAAATCAAGAGATTGAATACACTGTAAACGGGTTGGCATAAGGTGGTTCGACAATTCACGTCGACAAGATGTATAGCTTGATGAATCAGCCCATGTTTACAAAGTTCGTCCAGCATATCAGAAGAGTGGCATACTCGTTCTGCTATTTTTATCAAGCAAGTGGCTGCATTTTCAACAAGCTGAGGCATGACAAGGGGGGAAATGTGCAAGAAAATATTAAACAAATTGTCAGATCATACAGCCAAGTATAAAAAGTTCCAAAAACAAAAAACCAGTGCTACAAAATCACATAAGTACAAAATGCAGACCTGTCGATCCTCGTACTGAAGTAGACTACACAATATTGGAACTGCCTCCATAAAAGGTGAAGGACATTCAGATGGAAGTTTCTTACATATGTTGACCACAGTTGAAAGTGCAACCCTCTAAGGAATAAAAAAATAAAAAATAAAAATTACAAATTTCAGTATTCCAACTCTTGCAATATCAACACACAAAATAAATCAAAATCACAAAGAACAATCCCCTCAGTTCCCAAACTAAAACTACGCTGTGTGGTAAAGTACCTGCACACTTGTTGAGAAAAATTCAATGTACATTAAAACAGCCATAATAGCCCCAGATTGTAAGCACGCAAGTGGTTGCTCACTTGAGATTTTCTCTAAGGCTTGCAAGCACTGCATTACAAATAAAGGATGCTTAAAAAACATAACCCCAATAAACAGTATTTAACTCAAATATGGACATATATACACAGTCAAAATGTACTAAAGCAAGCTTTGGCATACTTGTTCGGCTACATCACCGTAGTCAATGGCCGTTAATCTCTGACAAAGAGCAGGAATTGCATCATGCCGTACAAGAAAACCAGCTGATCGAGAATGCACATCACATAAATATGTTATAGCCCTGATAGCTAAAAGCATTATATTGGGATTGGTCTCGTGCCTTGCCAACTTTACAAGAATTGGGGACAATGTGTCTGCCATCAAGCTTGATACAGAGCTGTCACTGCAAAAGGACAACAATTCACATAGCTCAGTAAGAGCAGCCAACACTGCAGAATCGTCAACCTCTTGGCCTAAACTTGACAAGACCCTCTTAAACTTCCCGTGATCGCCCGGTCGCCGCCTTTGATAATCACGAAGGCTGTTGTCCCTCTGTTCTCCATCTGAATCAGATGACTCGTACGCAGAGTCCTTTTCACCTTCCCCTTCCGATCTGGTTGATACTGAAGCCGATGATGATGTGTCCATGTCGCCATCTTGGGCTTCAAGTGTTGGATTGGGGGGGTTAATTGTAGTTTGAATTGGTGAGTTTGACGAACTTGGTCTTAGCTCCAATGAACTGCATGCTCGTTTATCAGCAGGCAACTCATCAACTATTTCGGCCCGTTTTTGACCTCGAGTCCCCATTTATCAATGCAGATTAAGTTTTAAACGCTCTCCTATAGATAACAAAGAGGATTTGAGTTACTCTATCAATTACAGACTGCAATATTCTATAATCCTATATGAAATTCATGTTAGAACTATCGTACCGGCCTACAATCAAGGCTAAACCAAGTAGGAAACAACCAGACGTGAATCATTTTTGCTCACTTAGAAATAAAGCCAAGCAACCAGCATCAGTCCGTGCAGCAAAAATCAAACAAGAAGAAAGGGTGATCTAACAATCACGGCCAACAAACATAAAGACAAACACACGCATACGCACACATACAAGAAAAAAAAAACCCGAAAAAGAAAAATAAGCAGTGACCAATAATGCCCTCAGAGTCTGAACTAGAAAGATACTCGATTTATCAAAACCAAGGGGATATCATCCCTCCCACGTGGGAAAAGAACTATATTTGAGTTCAGTATGAATTATTCTATGAATCCTATCATTTAACATATATTTCTAACAACTTCGAAGTACCCATCAGTAATCAATATGTAGAAACGATTGAAGAACTTGCCGTGATTCAAAACGCGATTCTTTTTAGAAAATTTACAAAAAGCAATCAAAATCAGTCAGTACAACAAAAAGCAAAAAAGATGTGGAAAAAAAAAAGCGTCTTGAAACCAATTTCATAGTTAAAGAGACCCAGAAAACTAAAATGCTAGGAAGATATAAAAACATGTGAGACACAAAAATACAACGAAAGAGTGATCAAACAATCACTGCAGAAAAAATAGTCAAAAGGGAAAAATCTTAACCGACACAATAATAAATAAGCCATAGTAGAAGCAAAAATATATGCACCTACAATTAAAAATGGACATAGATAAAGCTCAGAAAAAATAAACGCAATAACGATAATGATTATTTGGGTTTTAATCCAGAAAACAACCGATTCTATTAAATTTTGTGTACCTAAAGAGTTGTGTGGTGTTAAGCGATCTTCGAGAGGTTCGTAGACCCGAAGAAATCTAGGGTTTTTCGTTTGCTTCTGGTCTTTGCTATGTTATTATTGATCATAGATACACAGAGGGCTGTGTATGATGATGAATGATGAGAGCAAAGGGTACGGCAACCTTGTTTGAGTGTTTATGTAGAGATAGATGAGAGAAGAGATACACATACGTACACATGTATATGTACATAATATAATATACATACCAATACATTTATAAGTGTGATCAGGGCTGCAAACGAATCGATCCGGACCACTTTAATTTTGAGTGGAGCGCAAGTTTTTTTTTTTTTAACTGGAGCGCAGGGTTATTCAGGAGTCTTATTTAGAGCATCCACAATGGACTAAGTAAAATTAGATAATTAAAAGTTGTCACATCACCTTTTGACTGTCCATTTAATGTATGACTAAAGTTAGCAATAATAAATTTCACAATGGCCTAATCAAAATGAATTGGCAAAAATTTCAATTCTACAATCAATTTTTTTCTTCTCAATCTAATGGTCTACATTGAATGACATAATGAAAGTGGAAAGCAGTTGTTAAAATTCATAAAGTGACTACTTGCTAAAGTGGAGAGTGAGTTCCACCCACCAATAAGAGAGAGAAAAGGGAAGAAAAAGAAGGTTTTTGGATAATGATGGGTGTACTTGGGGAGAGTTTTCCAATAGATTTTATGATTAAAAAATGTGAGATTTTATAAGATATTTTCACCAATAGATAGAATCAAGCCCTTGATTTTATCAAATCTTCATAAAATCTATTGGAGAACTCTCCCTTGATCGATAAGATTTAGGGTCCACTAAATTTGAGATAATTTTTATTTATAGTATCCTTCTTTTTAGGGGAACTTAATAATTGGTCATCAACCAGACATAATCAATTCCCCTCCCAGTTGGTTTGAATAATTAAGTTCTTATCCTCATTTTCCAAATAATTTCTAAACTAGCTTCCCATTTATTACATTCCACTTATTACGAAATTCTGAAAGCTTGTGTGTCATGATGTATGAACTTGAAGGATGTGATTACATTTCTGAATATGGTAAAATAATCGAACGTGATAAATATAACATATATATTAATCAACATCAATGCTAATTTGACAAACATGATAAAATCGGAATCCGGACCTGATAAATTTGCGAAAACATTACTGAAATTTTGACTAACATGTTAAACTTCTTATATATAAATATTTTGAAAAATATGGAAAATTTGTTATCTATGAACATTTCGACAAACCTGATAAATTTTAAAACCTAGAGTATCCCAAATATGCCAAATAGGTTACAAATATGATAAAAATAGGTTATAAATAGGTTACAAACATGATAATCTACCATGATAAAAATTGGTTATGATGACATGTTGTCTCTCTCTCTCTCTCTTCTCTGGATCTGGCTCTCCCTCTTTCCCTCTCTCGATCATGCGTTGTCTCTCTCTCTCTCCCTCCTCCCACCTCAATCCTTCGTGTCTGAGATAGCCGGCATGTCTAGACCTCCATGAACGAGAAGCACAGATCGGGACTCATCGAGACTCGTGAGTGAGGCGCTTGTACAAAATGGCATGTAGTGCAAAATACCGGCCGAAATTGGACCTAACTTCTTCTCATCTAAGATCAGCCGGAATATCCACTATTCTTCGGTAAACATCGGTATTTGAACCGGACGATATTGGAGGGTAAAGTTACCATTTTCTCCTAAATCCGGTACGTACTGGCCGATACGAAACGGGATTCATAACCTTGGTTACTACCTAAATATATTCTATCAACTCTCCTAACTACTACATCTACAAGTCTACGGTAGATATGTCTAAACCACCTCAATACATAGATCCATATGGAGAAACACGATAAATTAGTTATCTATGAACATTTCGACAAACACGATAAATTTTAAAACCTGTAGTATACCGAACAATCCCCAAAATACGATTGTTTGCTACAATCGCGGAACCAGCACTTCACCGAGAGATTTTGTTAGCGCAGTGATAAGCCCCCATTATTGTAGATATCCGGGCTTATCTAGCTTATTTTGTGCGCACACACACACCTTATCTTGCTTTATATGATTAATGTGTGCGTAGTGTTGTTTTTGGTAGTCTCAGAGACAACCAAGTGAATAAGCGTATTTTGAAGCGCATTGGGAAGCGTCCCAAGGAATCCGAGGGCCGAGTGCCCCATGGAACCCCACTACCGAGCCTCAAGAGCCAAGAAACGAAGATTTGGCTAAGGCTCGGGGAGCTTTGAAGTCATGAAATCAAGCCGGAAGGCAAGGGGTGACCAAGAGGAAGAAACAAGCAAAAATTTAGAAAAGGTAGTGCTACCTTTCTAAAAGGGTAGCGCTACCTTTGCACAACCAAAAGATAGACGGGTAAGGTAGCGCTACCTTTTAAAACGGTAGTACTACCTTTTGCATTTTCTGGCAGATTTAAGCCACTTTTTGGCCGGCCCACTTGTAGCCATTTTAGGATATTTGTACCCTTTTGGGATATTTTGAGAGAGGGAAAGACCAACTTTGTATATATCTCTCCTCTCTCTCTTCCTTTCTCCTCTCTCCTTCACTTTATCTTTTAGCCTATTTTTAGTCATTTGCTCTCTTCTCTCTCCTCCATTGTTGTGGAGGATTTTCAAGCTTTATTTCCTTAAGAACACAAGTAAGCTTAGTTTATCTTTCAATTTCTCATTTATTAATAGTTCTTGTAATCTCCGGAGCTTTATATAAATCTAGTTTGTTTGTCTTTTTACCGGTTAAATCTTATCTCTCCTCTTTTTGTCTTTTCCTTTGAAAACTCAAGTAAGTAGTGTTTGTGTGTGATTTCTCCAAGGTTTAAAGAGGTAGGCAAGCTTAGGATTAACATTAAAAATCAGTTTTTAAGAATGAATGTCATGTTCTTTATTTCCTTCAAATTTCTAGTCAAGTTCTCTAGTATGTTGATCGAGTAGTTTACGTAGGCTTGGTCATGGGGTGATTAACACCCCGTGACTCCGGTTGATTCGCTATCCTCGCCATATTGTACACATCGTTTGTTTAGCAAAGAGTTAAGATTAATTTTACGTACCAGAGATCGGGTTTGCTAACCTCTTTGATCACATGTAGCCAAGGGTTTATCTACTTGGCACGTGTGATGCTTAGGGTGATGTCAACTCGGCCATTTGCCAATTGAACCGAAAATTCCTAGTCTTTGCTAAGCACCATTTCTAGTAAATGAGTTTAAGTATCAAATCTTCCGTTCGGAGATGTTTAACGACTTCTCTGAGCCGCTTATCGTAGAGGAGAATGAATCGACCCGAGTCATGGGCGTTGAAATCCCCTAGACTTTAAATCAAATTCCAAGTCATTCTCGAAGTCGAGAGAATTCCACCCCAAATCACAAGTCAAAGTTTGCCGCTTCAAGGCTAAAAACCATCACGCGCAAGACGAATTTCACGTTCGGTTCCTTCGGTCTCTGAGGATTCGATCCGGTCTTACCGGTAAATTGCTAACTCCGACACTAGCCCTACGCTTTGGGCACACTATTAAATAACAAAGTACAGAGCAAAGCATTTTTGGCGTCGTTGTCGGGGACCCAATGGTAACCCCGCGTGAGTTTGCCTCGCGCCACACCACTGTAAGTATCCTTTTTTGTTAGTATACTTATAGTTTAGTTTAGTTTAGTTTAGTATAAATTAGTATACTTGTTGAAGCTAGTATACATCCTAGAGCGGAAACCTCCGACTAAAGGGGCATTCACGAGCAATTTGACTGTGAGGTGTAACGAAGCTCGAGGAAGTGTACTTGCTTGTTTAGTTTTCTGTTTAAATATTAACGAGGCGGCAGACTAGCCCCTCGGAACTGTTGTTTTGGTGAGGCGGTTGAATAACCCCTCCCGTTTGGTAGTGTAGTTTATGCAAGTGTACGTGCGCAACGCTAATCGTCGAGTTGTGGACTTTGATAACCCTTTCGCCGATATGGCCGATGCGGAGATGTCAATGCGGGATTACTTGAATCCCGCCCGAGTAGTCCCGAAGTCACCTATTGACATACCCGCTCCCACCAACAATAATGCGATTTACACCATCAAGCCCAACACGCTCTCCATGTTACCTACTTTCTATGGGATGAAGTCCCAGGACCCGTACCAACATGTGCGGAAATTTGAGGACATCGTGAAAACGCTTGTCGCCTCCACGGCTGAACTTGAGTCCGCACATATGAAGTTCTTCCCTTTCACACTCAAGGATGGAGCCATCACTTGACTTGCGTCCTTGAAGCCGCGGTCCAGCACAAGTTGGGAGGAAATCTTGGTGAGTTCCTCCGGAAGTATTTTCCCACGCACAAAACCCTTGAGCTCAAGAAGCGAACCCAAACTTTTTCAGAAAAACCCAATGAGCCCTTTGGTACTATGTGGGAAAGGTTCAGGTCCCTCTTGCGTGCGGTGCCTCATCACAGCTATTCGATGAAAGATCAAATGACCTTCTTTTATGAGGGCATCTCACAACCCACGCGTCAATTCCTCGATACCATGTGCTCTGGAGGGTTCTTAAGCCAAAACCCGACACAATGTTTCGCATTTTGCGACACTTTGGCTGAGAGCACCCAGTCTTGTCTATACTTGGCCGGCCCTTTCCTCCAAGCTCCTCCTCTCATTTCCTTCACTCCATCTCCATAAATACACCTCCATAGCTTGATTCCTTCAAGACCCAAGCACAAAATCTTCTCATCTATGTGGTTTAAAGCTTGGGTTGTGTTGGTTTGATCTTGGAAGCAAGCATTTCGGTTGGGGATCTCAAGAACATAGGGTTTTGCTTTCTCAACTCATTTGGAGCATAAATCTTGAGGTAGGGGACTTTTATCTACTCTCTCTAGTTGTATCTAGTTGAATTTGTACATATCTCTTCCTATTGGCATTCAATTTCTAGTCAAATTCTTTTTCCACCATTAAAATGGGTTCTCTCCTTATTTTGATATTGGCCCATGAATTTACTTGTTGAAATGCTCAATTGATAGTTGATTTACTCTCCTTTCATGTCTATTTGTTGTTTAGAATCATCAATGTTTGAGTTTGGACCATTGAAATGAAGTTTGGGTTGAAATTCCACGCCAATGGGGCAAAAATAGGTATTCGCAGCACCCTTGGTCTGGTCGTGGTCCGGACCAACTCATCTGTCAAATTTGCACCCATTCAGCAACCTTGGTCCAGACCTTGAAGGGGTTTGGTCCGAACCAACCCATCTGCCCACTCAAAACTTGTTTCGGGCTTTTCTTCTTTGTTTGATTATCCCCATTGACCCTTATCATCATGTATTTGACCCTTAACATTGACATAACCTTCAAATTGAGTTTGTGACACGTGGAATTAGTCGAACACTTTGCGATACATATCAGACACGTACCATATTGAGTTGGTTTGACACTTTTGACAAAAATTGTGAAGTTTTGAACTAAATGGGATACATGATGAAAATGGTTTTATGAATACTAGGGTCACCGTTCGGTGTCCCTAGCCATGGGTGCATGGAGCCCACGAAATCCGGCAGAGGGATTCTTTCCCTATTAAACCAAATGGCTGATTTTATATGAAATATTGGAAAAGATATGTTTTGAGGCATTAACGATGTTTTTGGTGAAATTGGACACTTGGAAACGAGTTTGGACACATGTGATACTTGTTGGTGATTTTGACTAACTAAATGGATTTTCAAGTTTCGTTTGAGTACTTTGATGTTGTTTTGGACACTTGGATACATCAGGGACACTTGGATATATTCCTTGGACACATGGATATTTCTCGGCTATTCATTCATATTGTTTGTCATTTGTTGGACACATTGGTCATTCCATTCATGTTACCTCTTCCTTTAGTACACATATCATCCATATACACCTAGTGTTACTAGATTGGTTCCCTACTGAGCTCACCCTATCATTTTTAGGTACACGGCGTGGAGCATGAGATTGGATGCTTGTGGAGTGATGCATTATATGGAGCTTAGACATGCATGAAGTTATTTTTCCATCTTATAATTAGTATTTTTGGTAGATGGCGATGTAACTTCTAATTATTCAATCTTTTAACTTATCGGGATTTACGTAATAACTTCAAACTTATTATTGGGTATCTATGTATTCGGGTACGAGTTGGTACCGTTTAGCAAACCGTTGACCGGTGTATGTACTGGAACATTGACTTAGACTTTTCTATGGAAAGATGTTGACCTTTGACCCGTCCCTCGTGGATATTTTGTGGTATTTAGTTTGTTAAAAGCAGGGCGTGACATAATCTTTGTACACTTCAAGAATTTCACCACTCAAATTTTGTTGTGCATCTTGGTCATATTAAGATGTATCATGACATGCGATGAACTTATTGGTGGGAAGGAATGAAGAAGTATGTGGCAAGATTTGTGTCAACCTGCTTAGTTTGTCGGCAAGTCAAGATTAGGGATGGCAATCTCGGCCGCCCTGCCCCTCGCCGCCCCATCCCCACCCCGAATGGGTAGGGGATTTGGGGATTTTTTCGGGGATCGGGTAGGGGATGGGGGTTTTTTTTTAAAAAAATTTAGGGATCGGATAGGGGATGGTATTTTCACTCCCCTCCCCTCCCCTCCCCTCCCCACCTCAATCCCCACCCCTCCCCATTTATAGTATTTTATATTATATTTTATAAGTTTATAATTATAAGTTTATAATTATAAGTTTATAATTATAAGTTTTTTTTTTCAGGATAAGTTGTAAAAGTTAGGGATTTAGGGTTACTGGGTTACCAAATACCAATACCCTCTCCAACTCTTCACAGCCGCCCCCACATCTTGTCTCTAACTCTTCCACATGCCACACTCACCATAGTTGTCTACTTGTAGTCTAGTATAATTGGTGTTGAGTAGAAGACAATAGTCAAGTGTCAACAACCATATAATGGTTAGATGATTATATGCATATGATGACAACATAACCACTTGCTTATCTTTTATTTTGGTTAAATGTGTCTTCATTTGTACACGAATTTTTGGATCCCCGAATCCCCGTGGGGATCCCCGTTCCCCGTATTGGGGCGGGGATGGAGACTAAAAAAAAATCCCCAGTTGTGATTGGAGCGGGGATGGGGATTGGTATGAGGGTGGGGATCGGGGATGGAGGTAGTGGTATCCACCCCCTCCCCTCCCCTCCCCATTGCCATCCTTAGTCAAGATAGAACATCAAAAGCCTGATGGAGACCTACAGCCGTTACCAATTCCAACATGGAAATGGGAACACATCTCTATGGATTTTTTGACGGGACTGCCTAGGTCACAAAAATCAAACACTGCTGTGTCGGTAATAGTTGACCGTCTCACTAAGTCAGCGCATTTTCTGCTAGTGAAGATGACTGAAAGTATGGAAGCATTGGGAATGCTTTATATTCAAGAGATTGTAAGATTACATGGAATGCATGTGTCCATGCTTTCGGACCGAGATCCGCGGTTTGTTTCCCAATTCTGGAGGGGATTGCAAAAAGCCTTGGGAACGGACATCCATCTCAGTACGACTTTTCATCCGTAAACTGACGGATTGACAAAAAGGACGATTCAAACACTAAAGGACATGCTGAGAGCTTGTGCCCTAGATTTATCTGGGAATTAGGGCTCAACATCTGCCTCTGGTGGAGTTCGCGTACCATAATAGCTATCAAGCCAGCACTGAGATGGCATCGTACGAAGCATTATATGGACGGCCTTATCGATCACCTGTCTATTGGACGGATGCTGGAGAAGCTGGTTTGCTAGGACCTGAGATGGTCAGAGAGACGACAAAAGATTAAGATCATCTAGCAAAGGCTACTTACTGCTCAGAGTCAATAGAAAGCTACGCTGACAGAAGAAACCGACCCTTGTCATTTGCGGTTGGGGATCATGTGTTTCTGAAAATTCGGCCTTGAAGAAGAGTGATTAGATTTGGAAAGAAGGGAAAACTTTCTCCGCAGTATATCGGACCCTTTAAAATTTTGGAGAGAATCGGGAAAGTAGCTTACGGATTAGCACTGCCACCGCAACTCGACCGAGTACACAATGTGTTTCACGTCTCTATGCTGAGGAAGTATCTAGCACTACCGACTCAAGTACTGAATTGGAAGGATCTCGACATAGATGAAAATGCGACTTTTGAGGAAGAACCGGTAGAGATTCAGGACGTCTCTGAAAAGCGTATTCGTAATAAAACGATTCGTCTGGTCCGAGTTCTATGGAAGCATCGTGGCATGGAAGAAACGACAAGGGAACGGGAGGAAGCAATGAGAGAAACTTATCCACAGTTGTTTCCATCTTTTGAGTAAACCAAATTTTGGGGACGAAATTTGTTAAGGGGGATAGGTTGTAATAACCCGAATTTTCGTAAATAAAAATTTCAAATTTAAATTCAATAAATAACATTTTATATTCAGAAATTCAATTTTAATTATTCAATTGTTATTTTAATTAAGTGTCTCCACATGTGACTACATGTACATGCCAAGTACTACACCATATACTACACAAAATCCTACTACATATTCCTAATCCTAATTCTCCCACACAAACCCTAGTTTTCCTAAACCATAGCAAGAATAAATTCCTTATTCTTATTCTTATTCTCTTCTTTTTTCCTTAGATTTAGGAATTTGTGTTAGACGAGAGAGAGAGAGAGAGAGAGAGAGAGAGAGAGAGAGAGTGAGTGTGTGTGTGTGTGTGAAATTGCCATGCAATTACACATGAACGTGTATCTATTTTGTAGAACAAAATCCCTAAATTCCCTAGATTTTATTCTCTCATTAAATACTAGAATCCCTCGTAGATTCACTAAGGCCTCGTTCAGTTGTCAAGAAAGTATGAGAAAGGATGGGAAAATCAACTTTCCCATGACTTTTGGGGTGTTCAATTACCAGGAAAATAATGGGACCCACAAAAATAATTTTCCCACCAGGACTCACTTTCCCTCAAAATGCATCCTGCAAAAAGGAAGGAATTATGTATCGTGGGAAAGTTTGCTCCCGCCAATTACACTTTCCTGAAAAAATCCTTTATCAAGTGAACACTCACAGGAACGTAAATTTTATTTTCCTTTACTTCACTTCATTTCACTTTTCTCAGAATTAACTTTCTCGTGTAACATTCTTAGCAAATGAATGGAACCTTAGGATTTTCTAAGAATCTCCCTAGATTTGCCTAAGATTTGGTGAATCTATGTGAAGACCCGGAAATTCATATTTATTTTTCGTAAATAACAATGGGTTAATGTGAGGAATTGAATGAAATGATAATATTGACTAAGTGTTGGAGTGTTGGTGAGAAATATGTTGATTGGGGCGTGTTTGGTTTACACAAGTCACTTTTGGACTTGGGGTGTAATTTTAAAGATGTGTATATGTGTGTGTGGTGGGAGAAGAGAGAGAAACTCATCTCTTTCCCCTAAAATTAGTCCCTTCCTCCCTCTCACTCCTCAATTGCTCTCAAACTCATTTCTCTACCAATCCAAGCCAACCCTTGAGTTCCAAGCTTACTTCCTTCACAAAAGCTTCTCAAAATTTCATGCTCTACGCGTTGGTGTGCCTTTTTCACCCCGGTGTTTGAAGATTTTTGCTTGGAGTTTGGAGCTTGAGCTAGGGTTTCACTCTTGGAGGTGTTTTCTAGTCACAATCTTACGAGGTAGGGGAACCTCTATCAATTCTCAATGCAATATGTTGATTGTTTGTGGGTATATCCCTATTTGTGTTTTAACCACTTTGGAAACCCAACCCACGAGTTCTTCATTGTATTCACTTGTTGTTGTTGTTGTTGGATCCCAAATTGTTGGCCTAACTCACCTTCCAAAGTTCTCACAAAATCCTTGACTCAAAACCCACCAAAATCACCTTGAGATTGTGCAAAATTTGGCTCGTAACCCAGGTGGATCGATCCACCTTTACTAGTGGATCGATCCACTTGATTATTTTTTGGAACAGAGGACTTTGGATCGGTCCACCTTTACTAGTGGATCGATCCACCTAGCACTTCTGGACCGATCCACCTTTGCTAGTGGATCGATCCACCTTTGCTAGTGGATCGATCCACTTGGCACAAGTGGATGGATCCACCTTTGCTTATGGATCAATCCACCTAGCCTTTCGTCGATAATTTTGACCCATTTTGGCCTTCGATCGAGTTACGTGCGTGCTATATCTATTCTTGTTGAATTGAAACACTTTGAGACACCTACCACAAATATCATGAGAAATGTTTACTCAGTTTTTAAGTTCCCTTGGGTCTCACGTGACGAGTTTGACACTTAATGACGCGAGTTGACGATTATTGTACGAATTAGGGTTTTTGAGCGTTGATTTGAGTTGAGCTATTGCATGGACAATTAAATGAATTGATTGAGCATGAAATGATATTAAATGATGAAAAGATTGACACGGGGCCCGAAAGGGTATGCTCGGAATGACACGGGGCCTATATGGCATGCCCGGAATGACACGGGGCCTTTATGGTATGCCCGGATTGTGTTGAATGGATTAATTGAATAAGACGCATGATGAGGGTGTATAGAGAGTACGAGAGGTACACTT
>JAXBDA010000364.1:0-90604 GCA_036023075.1 Gaultheria prostrata | reverse complement strand
AGATAAAAAAGAATTAAGAAATTAAATAAATAAGGAATTTAGTTAAATAAATAATATTAAATAAATTTTCGAGAGAATAGGCAAGTGGAGTTGGGAAATTATCCCATAGTTTGATCTCACAGCTTTATTTTGGAACATTGAACCGAACATAATTTTTGAGCTTTTTAGCCCAAAATACGTTTTGAAAAAACCCAACCCAACGTAGCCTAATTGTTTTACGGAGTAAATGCTTATGGGCGCATGTCCGCAGGTTGACTGCTAATCGGATGTTTTTTTAATAAAGGTTAAATTTCACTTACCTACCTTCAGGTTTCTGAGAAATACAGAGACCTCCCCCTATATTTTCTGAAATTCTACTGTCCTCTCTTACTTTTCAAACCAATTGTCATTTACTTCCCATGCCGTCACTTTAAGGCTGACGGTATCGTTTTTTTTTTAAATAGAGTTAAATTTTTTTCTAAAAAATTAAACCGTTTTCATTTTTAAAAAGTTTTTAAACAAAAAGTATCGAAAAGATTTTTTTTAAAATTGAAAATAGTTTTTGTAAGAAAAAAATAAACCAGTTTTGAAAGTAGTTTTTAAATAGTTTTTTTTTTCAAAACTTTATTTTTTAAAAATAAAGTTAACCAACAACTAGTTTTTTATCCAAAAAATCCTTTCAAAACTTTCGTATTTCAAGAAAACTTTTTTTAAATTAGTTTTTGTCCCTCCAAAAACTATTTTCAACTAATTTTTTTTGAAAAAGTAGTTTTTCTGAAAAAAATTCTATTCGATACTTTTCCTTTATAAGCTATTTGTTTTTAAAAAAAGAAGAACAGTTTAATTTTTTTGAAAAACTTTTTTAACTCTATTTTTTAGGGTGGAGAATATATATTAAGGGTACTACGGTCATTTCACGCAAAAAGTTAACACCGTTAGCCTTAAAGTAACGGCAATGAGGTAAGTGACAATTAGTTTAAAAAATAAGGGAGGGCAGTGGATTTTCATAAAGTATAAGAGATGTCTTTGTATTTGTCAGAAACATTAGGGAAGGTAAGTAAAATTTACCCTTTAATAAAAGATAAAAGAAGTGTTGCTGTCAATACTAGTCGCACGGGGGTGTTTAGGAGGCCTTTTTTTTTTTTTTTTGTATTTTGCTTTTTCATTTTTGGCCTTTTTGGATTATGATAAAAATATATTATGAATCTGTAAAGTGTTTTAGGAGATATATATGTCCAGAATGTATTTTACAACAGAAATAATATTTGGAAGTATGGTCATCAAAATAGATTATGGGTTGTTTTTTACGGTGTTACCCTTGGTTATTTATTATTCTATCAAAATGTGTATGAATAACTATTTTAGACATTTTTGTATGTCGGACCGCTTTTCCACCAACTCTCCTAAAACCAATTGGTGGTAGGAAGAGTTTCAATTAAGTCTTTTATGGCATTCGACATCGCACCCGCAAGTCTGTTTTTAGAGCGGCCGCAGGAAGTGACATCGTGTAACCAAATCCATGGGGCAGTCCGGGCCCAACATTTTAGACATTCTTAATTAAAATATCGTTCGAACTTTCCACTTCAACGAAAATACTTGCGATTGTAAACATATTTAAAATTGTGTAATATTTTTTCTAAGTAGGAATACTAATGGGATGAGGAACCCGAAGCAGTTGAAAAATCTAACATCGCGGAGCTGATAAAATTACAACAGGTCCATAGCCATAGGCCTAGGGTTTGGAAGGGAATCACGTAATTATTGAAATATGAGAAGGGGCAAAAAATCTTTTTCTTGAATAAAAAGTGAAAAAGTGAAAATGAGAAGTGGAAAAGTTCCTTTGAACTTATAGGGTGTTTGAGAGCCTCATTTTCAGCTTTTCATTTTTTGACTTTTTGGGTTATGGTCAGAATGTATTTTAAATCTGGAAGGAGTATTTAGGAGAAATGTGCAAAATGCATTTTGCAACAGGAGTAGTATTTGGGAGAATAATGATGAAAATGAATTATGGGTTGGTTGCTTACCATTTTGCTCTTGTTTCTTTACTATGGTATTAAAATGTGTATGAATACTATTTTTAGCAAAAAAATTTAAACAACCAACTCATAATTCTCCAAAAATG
Source organism: Gaultheria prostrata (assembly GCA_036023075.1). Lineage (NCBI taxonomy): Eukaryota > Viridiplantae > Streptophyta > Magnoliopsida > Ericales > Ericaceae > Gaultheria > Gaultheria prostrata. The sequence goes on along the minus strand of JAXBDA010000364.1, from coordinate 88,503 downwards.
TGTTGGAAAAGCAGAATGCTAAAAGGAAGTTCTCCCCTCCTTTTTACTTTGGCTCTCTAAACATGAAATTGGAGAATACATTCTCCTAAAATGCATTTTCTCATGGTGATGCCAAACATCCAAAACTTGAAAATGTGAATGTGAAAATGCAATAAGTAAGTGGCCAAACACCCTCTTACTTTTAGCTTTTGGCCTCTAACATCAAAATTTGAAAATGCATTTTGTGAAAATGCATTTTGTGGGCATTGAGCCAAACACCTAATAGTAAGAAATGAGAAATGAAAAAATACAAAAACTATGCATCCAAACATGCTCTAAGAACATACGTGCGAAAGAAAAAATGCTCTAAGATTATTGCGGTTCCTAACTGCATAAAGAGGAAAAAAAGGGTAAACATACATGCGCACCTTTTTTTTTTGCATAGATTCAAACACGGATCGAGTCATCGAGGTATTTAGATTTGTGTGATGCACTAGGTCATTCACTAGTCGATGGTGGAATTTGTCCTTCAAAATTAATCGAGGTGTGCGTAACTTGGCATATACACTCTTTATTATTAACATATAGAGTCCACATGTACATCAGATGATTTCAAACATATCTGTGTATCTGAATTCACGTGGAAACAAAAGCTAACCACTTCTCTATAATAATTTGCCGTCTGAAAATACGTTGGAAACAAAAGCTAACTACAGTACTTTTCTATTAGGTGTGCCAGTCTTGTGACAGAGACCCCAATATATTTTTATATAACGTTCGGCATTCTTATTCAGCATATCCTTTTATTCTTGGGTATCGCCTCTGTTTATGGTCAATACATACTACTCCACCGGTACTTTATTTGGGACGGCTTCAGAATTTTAGTTCAATAGTGACAAACGCAAAGAATTTTTTTACATACAAAGCTGATCTATATAAAAGAAACCGATTTCTATATACTTACTCAAAAAAATTAAAATAAAATTTTGTTTACTTTGGCTTCGTATGAATGATTAGTGCTTGAAGAAAAATTAAAATATATGTCAGAAAAAGAATAAAATTGTAGTGCATTTTTTTACCAAATGGGTACACTTGAACCCCCTGACGATACGTTGGAGCTGCCCCTCCAAAGTTGGGTGTTAAGTCGTACGAAGTATTATTTAAATTCATAATATACAATTCAAAATTAATGACCTTTATATAAAAATTCGTAACATTCATATAAAGAATCATAAGAGTTACATAAAAAAAAATCATAACATCTACTGAAAACCAGGTTAATGTTGCATACGACTTTCTATGCTATTTTTATGAATTTTTATACATAATAATGACTGCGTATACAAAATTATAAATTCAGAGTTAATTTCATGGATTTATTTCCGTATGTAATTAATTTTCGATACAAATTAAAACGTCCACATTACAAAAGTGAAATAATTTTTGCATTCTACTTTTTTGTAAATACACAATTTATTTTTTGGTGTACCTTAAAAAAATTACTGTGTGTAATTTTAATGTACTAAAATAAAAAATTTAAGTGCATTTATAAGAAAATAGAGTCCAAAAATCAATCCCCTTTGCAAAATTCGCATTATATAAATAAGGGACGTATGCAATTCAATTTCGGAAAAAGGTTGGTGAATTAAGATCCCACAAACTGTAAAACATGCGGTGCATGAAAATTCATTAAAATATGTACAAGGTAATTACTTATCGAAGTAGAGAAAATTAAGAAATACGTACAATGTATAATGTTTTGAATTGACTTCAGATGAGTACTGTAACGACCCGTATTTTCGGCCGATTTTACATTCGAATGTTTAATTAAATAAAGTAATTTTCTCTATTTTATTTCTTATTTCATAGTTTCTTTTATTTTATTTTCTAATTCTCTTTAATTATTTTCTTTAGTTATTTATTTTGCATGGTTTAGTCGCAAGACTACATGTGCGTGTCGAGGGCTACCGGTTTCACCACCCGGAACTCCGGGCTACCTTCCAACCACTCCATTCAATGTCATAGTACGTTATTAATGTCTCTCCTTCCAAGGACCACCCACCATAGTACTTTAGGTCAACACAAGTACAATTTGGTGGGAGAGTGTTACAAGTAAATGAGAGACAGAGAGAGAGCCGTGGGAGGGGAGAGAGAGAGCCAATTTGGTGGGAGAGTGTTACAAGTAAATGAGAGACAGAGAGAGAGAGCCGTGGGAGGGGAGAGAGAGAGCCAGTTGTACAACCTACTCTAAATAGGCCAACATGGTTCCAAGTATCTACCCCTTTTGTACTTCTCTTATAAATGAGAGAAGTTGGTTCATTGAATGGCACATGGGGAGGGTGCCATGGCTGGCCATGCAAGGGTGAGGGGAAGGCCAAGTCTCTCCTATAAATACCCCTCCATGCATGCTTGTATCCTCACACCAAAAACACACTCTTTCTTGCCACCTTTGTAGAAATGTTCTAGTTCTTCTTGTTCTTGCCTTGTTCTTCCAAAAACCATCCAAACTCCTCCAAAGTTACCTCCTAGCCACCACCCCCGACCACCCTCCAATCCAAAATTAGGAAGAAAGTAGGAAGAAAAAAGTGTTCGTCTTCACTGGAAAAAACCCACCTAGCTTATTCGGCCCCGATAAATTTCGGAAACTCGTAAGTTATCTTACTTACACTCTATCCTAGTTTTCTAGGCTAGAAATAATCTTTACGTAGTCATTTTAATCTTCTCGTAGCCAAAATAATTTTCCCGTAGTTGTTTGTAAGTTGGTTTTGTGAAGAAAGTTACAAGTTTTTCGCTTACGGCAAAAAGTAAAATGACAAAAAGACAAGCTTCGCGCTGTCTAAGAAAGGGATGTGTGATATTAACTGGATATTTCGACCCCCCGGCCTGGGACTTTCCTGGTTATCTCGTTGTCAAAAGTAGTCGCCCAAAAATGGTTTGTCTTAAAATGACATGTTTCCTGAGAAATGAATTCTCACGAAAAGAGTTTGAAAGGACATGCTGCACAAGCACAAATTGATACGACGACGACATGCCATAGTTTTTGAGAAACGATTTTGAAATGATGATAAGAGATGCGAGTGATGATGGAAATGATGATGGCTAGTGAACGGACCTCATAAACAGACTGGTTAAGTTCAGTGATATGAGACAGCCGGGACTAGACCAATGTGGTGACAATTATTGAACGGACCTCATAAACAGACTGGTTAAGTTCAGTGATATGAGACAGCCGGGATTGGAATGATGCGGTAACGCAGCGAGAACGCCAGCCCCAATCCGCGGAGAGGATGTGGAGATTAGGGTTAAGCGTGCGTAACACATAGTGGACGGACCTTATGAACAGACTGGTTAAGTTCAGTGACATAAGACGGCCGGGACTATGTCGAGTGAGTCGCGGGATGGACGGACCTTACAAACAGACTGGTTAAGTTCAATGATGTAAGAAGGTCGGGATCTCGAGCGGAAAGGTTGGGACTCGTCAGTTGAAACGAGACGGAAACGAGCCTAGTAACTTTCGAGCGATGAGAGATGAAGTTGGTGGTTGTGGATATAAAATTTGAAGAAGAATACCATTTGAAGAAATGATACGAGATACTGTTTTGATATTACTGTTGACCTTATAGCATGGACACTGTTGTTATGGATAATGACAGTATGACACTATTGCACGCACTCTGATTTCAGTTACTCTGTTTTTGCCGCCATGCTTAAAACCATGATTTTCTGGACATGAATTATTTGTTGCCTCCCTACTCGCATATTGTTCTAGAATTGCTAGACTAGGGTTTGGGTAGGATAATTTGTTGGGCATATCGCTCACAGTGTTACTTTGTAACCCTGGCATAATGCTATGATGTTGCTTGTCGACTCAGACGTATTATGCCAGATTACCAGTGTAATCAGGAAGGATATTACGATCCGGAGCAGTATGGAGAAGCTGCTGACTTGGGGACAGACCCGGCAGAGGTCTGAGAGATGCCGTAGACCCGACCTAGTGTTTGATAATGTAATACGTATTCAGGATTTTATTTCAAGACTTGTAATATTTATTCAGACACTACTGTTGTAGTATTATTATTAACGTTCCCAAAATTCGGGGCGTTACAAGTACTCCATTTAGTAAGAAAAATCTGTATACTATTCCATAATGGGTGACATTTCATAATGGGGCTCTCACCGGTACCTCCGGGTCTCATTTCATACATACATATATAGTAGTTTATTTTTGCTTGTTTTAAGATTTAATGTTGGCTTCGCCATTCACGGGAAGTTCTACGACTTTTAACAATAGGAATGCAAAACTTAAATTACGAGAAGGGGAAATAGAAAATAAAAAATAACGTAACATAACATCATATGAATCGGGCACACAATAAAATGGGGCACCTTAGCATTTCCATAGCTTCAGTACTGGTAAAAGGGAGACTCAAATATAAGTTTGAAGCCAACCACATTGTTTTGATACGAAAATTGATCAAAATAAAGGTCACGTTGTTAAAAGAAAACATAAAAACTCCAATACAGACTTTTTGCATGCCAAAGCCCTTAAAAAGAAGAAATGAAGAACTTAAATTCAAGAACCGCGCGTAATGAACGGAGTTTTTTTATTTTTCAACATTTGAAAGGAAGAATGGCCCTGATTGGGTTTTTTTTTTAAATTAGGGAAATGCGCTTTTATATTTTGGGAGGGATACAGATGATCACAGGAGACGAGCGAGGGATGATGGGTCTTTTTCGCTGTTAAATTTTTTTTTTTTTAAAGAACGCATATCCTTTTACATTTTATTGGCATCTCATCGAATCTCACAATTAATTCATATTTCTCTGATTTCGCTTTCTTATCCACAATCAAAATAAGGGAATGAGCAGGAGAGGGGGAAGGGGTTGGAGATTGCAATATGAAAATTTGACTATTTTAATAAACAATACAATATCTCAATATCGGATGCATATGGCCGGTATGCACTCGCGATAAATTAATGAAATATTTCACATATACTATAAATCATGACATAATCATAATTAAAATCATTAAAATAGAGTGTAATTTAGAGAATCTTGTATTTTGTAACAGTAATCTTAGGTTATCAGATGCATCTGAATTTTTAAATTAAGAAACAAACTGGTGTAATGTGGACAATCTTATCTTTATTAAAAGTAAATCTCTACTGATCAGATGCATCTAAAATCTATATTTTTTTTTTTGTTGACCCAATTTAATAATTTAAGTTGAGAGTTGAGACCGACCTTTATTTGGTCAAAAGGTAAATAAAATCTTTTTTGGGTGTTAAATATAAAAAACCTCTGTTTGATCAAAAGTGTTGAGTTGTAAGGATTCCTTTTGTTATAAATCTTTTCTCACGGGCCATATCTAAATTAAACCCTCATTTTTTTTTTGTCATTCGTCATACCTAATTTATTACGTGGGGAGGAGAAAATGAGATTCGATCCCGTAATGCAACATGGGATATCCAGGAGCTCTACCGTATAAGCTAGCCGCCACTTGCATTCTAAACCCCTCATTTGAAAAATGCAACTTATTGCTTTCCGAATAACGAAACTGAAGGAATATGTGAAGTACGTGCCAATTCATAAGTTTGAACTAAAAAAAAGCGTGAAAATTTTGGGTACAAATAGGGTACCGCACACGTGGTGTCCGAGTAAGTATTTCGCCAGTCCAAAAGTGTTTTGGACGGTCTAGATTTCTCTCTCCCTCTCTAAAATTGGGAGCGTCGAAAATACTTTTAGACGGCCGAGATGCGCAATGCGTACCCCACGTGGTACCCAGTAACACCCAAAATTTTCTCCTCCTATAGGTACGGATACAGATCCATTTTGGACCCATCCTATAAAGATGATCAGACCTGCTTATTATGTTTAAAATATGCAATTTGATGTTTTTAACAAAAAATCAGCTGTCATCAAATATCGGTAAGGCGCATTAAACTTTGTCCAAAATTCTGTAACAAAGTTGGATATACTGTAAACACCCTTATTGAAATTCGATTAAACTAATTTTTTATAAAAATAAAAAAAAGTATTTAAACAAAATGAGAAGCTCAGATCACTTTTGTGGAACCAATAATCTTGGGTCCAAAAAGTATACTTGCTCTTACACTCTATTAATTGTTTGTTGAGTTGAGATGGGAATGATCCAACCCAACAAGCAAAAGATACCAACGTCAATAACTTTATAAACTTGCCATTATATACATATTTTTTAAATTCTCTCTCACTATCTCTGGATTGAGATGGGAATGATCCCAACCCAACAAGATATACTTCAACAAATTTTTTAAATAGCCATTATACTCATTTTTTTGGAAACTCTCTTCCTCTCGATCACTTTTCCCAATTCTTCTCACCTCGGGTGAGTTTCTGTTATAATATTTTTGATGATATTTTTTCTCAAATCATTTCGTTCACATACATCACAAAACTAGAGAATTTAGCACCCACATTTGTCTACATGATTACAGTAGAAAGACCAAGTGAAAACTCATTCTCTCTCTCTAAACCTTTCCCATCTCTTCACCACGCACTCTCTCTCTATGTTTCTTGAGTTGAGATGGGAATAAATACAACCAGGCTACGTGTACGTGCACACATATCTACGTATGCACACGAATGCATCTGGACCGTCCATTTCAGGAATTGACGGTCCGGATTAAAAAAAAACTCTTCCAAGTTTTACATGGAATAGTTTTTTTTTTTTTCAAATCCGGACCGTCGAAAACACGTACGGACAACCAAGATGCACCGTCTGTACATAGTGCGTACACCTAGGGTGCGTGCACATTGAATTTTTGGAATAAATATAATCCCAACCCAACAAGCAAACAGATCGACTTGAACAAGTTTTTAACTAGGCTGTCACCTTTCCCATTTCTTCACCCATTCACATTCTCTCTCTCTCTCTCTCTCCACTTTAAAAGACACTCAACCCAATTGAACCAAATCACAAACACACACCCTACCAATATTAACAACACCACCACAAAAATGGCTCCAGAAATCCCAACCCAATTCCCAATAAAAACAGTGGTAGTCCTAGTCCAAGAAAACCGCTCATTCGATCACATGCTTGGGTGGATGAAGTCCCTCAACCCGGAAATCAACGGTGTAAACGGATCCGAATATAACCTCCTCTCCACCTCAGACCCCAACTCGACCCGAGTCACATTTGCTAAAGATGCCCAATACGTCGACCCGGACCCGGACCACTCCATCCAAGCCATCTACGAGCAGGTACGTAGTTATACATATTTATTAGAATGTTATGGTTAGGATAGGCTTTGGTTTGTTCACTTTGTTTGGCAGGCATCTTAATTGATTCTTGCCTTTTTCCACTTTTCATCTTTTTGGGGTTTAAAGTGGGGTCAGCTATGAATACCCTAACAACCAACAAGCCTTTTCTTTTTGGCTGTAGTGGCACCCCCTCCATGGACTGTGAGTTCTGGCCCGGTTTGAACCTGTCCAGGTTTTAATTACTGTATTTTTGTCTATGCCGTATCCGAAAAGTCCATCAGAATTGTTTATTTTGTAGAACTCTAAGATGAAAATTCAAAAAAAAAAAAAATCAGTTTGATCGGACTACGTTTGGTAATTGGTATTGAAACGGATCGTGTTTGCGAGAGACAGAAATCCGCTAAAATTTCCAACCATATTTTTCAAAACCGTTTTTTGTCAAGTTTCTATGTCCGAGGCATTGGCACCCCGTCTCCCATTCCTTCCTTTGGTCAGGAATGGCAGGGTGTACTAGAAAGTATTCCGACCAATTTTTGGATCAGGAATGGACCCAAAATATTGAAAAACTGGACAAGATGGAACAGTTTGAAAATTGGATCTGAATTCCGTCCCCTCCATACCTCAATCCACTATATTCCGCCATACCCCACTTATACATGTCAACGGTGGTTGACACAAGATTTGTACAAGTGGGGGCCGGAATCAATGTATATTTTGCTACTCCATACTGTAGATCTAACATTGTGTATATATACATAATCATCATTTAATTTTACACGCGCGATCAAAAATTGTTGATAACTACAATTATGGGGAGTTTTTTTTCGCACATATATTTTTTTTAAGAAAAAAAAATACAGCCAAGAGAATTGCAGGATTCAATCTTATAGAACTCTTATAAAGAAACGAGAAAAACTAGTACAATTTTAGAGAATATTAAGAGTTGTGTAAGGGCCCGGACCCCTCCCAGCTCCTTCCGTTCACCCATGTACATGGCCTATCCCGAATCGAAATCGATAGATATTTATGAAAAATCTCGCACAAAATAAACTGTGTAAGATAAAAATTATACTTTGTCGTTCATTTTGTACAGTAATTCATAATTTTTTTACATGAATGTTTTTCTCGCCAAAGTTTGGATTATTAATATGAGTTGACCTAAAGAATGACGTGTAATTGTCTGAGAAGTTAGGGTGCTAAGGTATAATTATATATGTAAAGTAAAGTTAATAAAATTCTTTCTTTGCTGATAAATAATAAATAAACGAGCAGGTATTCGGGCAGCAATGGAGCTCCGAATCCGCCTCCGAAAAACTCGAACCCGCCATGTCCGGGTTTGCACAGAACGCGGAGAGAACAGAGAAGGGGTTGTCGACTACGGTGATGAACGGGTTCGACCCGAAAGCCGTGCCCGTTTACAAGGAGCTGGTGGAGGAGTACGCGGTGTGCGACAGGTGGTTTGCGGCGATTCCGGCGTCGACGCAGCCGAACAGATTGTTTATACACTCGGCGACGTCGCACGGGGCCACCAGTAACGATACGAAGAAGTTGATAGAAGGGTTTCCGCAGAAGACGATATTTGAGTCCATGGATGAAAGTGGGTATGACTTTGGGATATACTATCAGTACCCTCCTTCCACCCTCTTCTATAGGTAAATTTTCTATTCTACATTTTGAATTAGTCCTTTTTTGTTTTTCCCTTTCTTTCAAGTGCTTGAAATTGTTTGAAAAAAAAAAAACACCGGATTTACGAAAAATATAGATTTTTCTTTTTACGACTGGGTTAGGATGACAAGAGCCAGTCGCATCCCGACCTTCTATCGCGATAATTAATGGTTCAAATTTATTGAATACCATTTTTTGGATAAATCTGCACCGGTAAAAGTTAAAACAATTTACGAAAGACCGAGATTGCACAGCCTCATTTCTTCCCAAAAAAAAAGTCAAATTCCATTTTTACATTTATGAAAAGTTTTGTCATGTTTGCTTGTTTGAGATGTATGAGTATTGGATTAAACTCGTAATTTCTCCTATGATGATCACAAAGTTATTTTCATGAGGCTAGAAGATATAAATGATACAACATGAGCTATACTTTACCTTTAATGTGGTGTTATTAATCCTCTCATAATTTAGTCAAGTTAAATTACATATCTTTCAAATTTTATGTGTTTCTTTCCCTATTGGTCCCGTTGAACAAATAAATTTTTAATTTGCATTATCAATGATGAAATCCATCTGAAAGGCTGGATAATATGTAGGAGTCGGACAGTCCAGTCCAACGTGTTTGTGGGCTCGTTTTAGGCTCATTTCGATAATAAGTACCACCGTACAAGTTTTTTATTTCCTCATCGGAAACGACGACGACACGAAAAACAATGTGAATAAAATATCGATTGAAATGTTTTGGATACAAATTTATATAACGAAAAATGTAAAAAAAATGAAATTTGAAACACTAATTGAATCCCATTTTCGATGTTTTTGAACGGCGTATAATCAAGTTTAACCTGATTAATGTGATTTTTGGTATGACTGGTATTCTGGGAGAGGCTTAAAAAGAGAATTGTTCAGTGCATGATAAAAGTGGATCCATTTTCTCCACATATATGTGCTTCGCGAAAAAGGTAGAAGTTAACAAAATTAACTAAATTTGTTGATCTTGAACAAATAATCCAATTTATATTTTGGTAGCACAATTTAACTGGATATCTGTTATTTGCTAAAAGTAACATATAAGTCATTATGGTCAATATTTAATCATATGATAAAATAGTACTCATTCCGTCCCTTTTTAAGTGTGTTACCTCATAATTCTAACTTATTTTCTCTCACATCAACTTTTACATCTACTTTCCACTACTTACTTTTATCAATATAATAATACCCACTAACTTTTCAAAAAAGGAATATACTTTTAAGGGCAAAATAGGAAATGTACCCACTAACTTTTCAAAATACACATTTATTAAGGGACAACTCAAAATAAAAATGTCTACACTATAAAAGGGGCGGAGGAAGTAATTAAATACATTATTATTTGATAGATGTTACATAATTATTTGGTAGACACAGACTCCACGTAACAATAATAGACTGTAATGTATAGCAATAAACAATTCGCCCATAATGATGACGCCCACAAAGCATTCGCATATCATTGAGGGTAACTTGACCTAAATTCAGTGAGGTACATATGTAATCAAAGTGTATGACTTAATTCCTTAGGGGATCACGCACAAATTCAAATCAATCAGATATCGAGAAGGATTCGGTCAAAAAACTCAAGTTTGCTCTTATCCAATTCTAAACCCGAGAATTTGACTTTTCAATAAAGTACCTACTGATATTCAATTAAGTTAAAATTTTTTTCACTTATAATCTCTAAATGTATCAAATAATATAAAACTAAAAGATTTTGATTACCTAATCGAAACTCATAAGTCATAACTTATTACCTCACTAAATGTAGGTAAAGTTGTTATTTTTTGTTGATTTTTTTTTTCTTTTTTTGGGAAAGTAGGTAAAGTTATAATTACTCGGGGAAGTTTGGTATCTTGTCAATTCGATCTACCTGTGTAATGTGTTTGATATTGGCTTGCGGTTGTATGTATGACCTAAAAGGAAATAATGGAAATTGTATACCAACAAGTTATTGCCATGGTTTCTTAACATGCTCTTCAATTGGTTCACTCCTTTTGTCCTTTTGCTTTTTTTGGGTGTGTCTTTGGTGTATGCATTACCAAAGAAAATAAAGGTGGGTGTGTTTGGTTTGTTTACATTCCTCTTCAATTGTTCAACCACGGTGATTATGCAGCGCCCCATTGATGTTGTCAAGTGGTGCGCACCTTAACTCCTTTTTCCATCACATATTCGTGTGGGCTTTACATATTGTGGCGAGGACCATACAACTGTGTCGTGCAGAGAAGACATGACAATGCCCTGGGTCTAGAATAATTTTTTGTTCAATCATTATACTCTCTTTGTGGTACACATGATTTTGCTTTTGTTCACAATTAAGTGGTTAGTTCAATGGGTAATTACTTGGATTTAATCTCGCCTCATTTTCTGGGTTCAAATCTCCATAACCATTTGGTGGTACTAAACATGCTCTTTCGTGCCTGTTGTATATGCGGTGAGACCTAAGCTTCGGCCCAACACAGGTGTGGTAGGTTCCCTGTTAATGGCTACGTAATGCTGATGACAGTACTCTCTGACAGATGTGTGAAGTACTAACCGGCCTATTTTTTATATCCATTCATGTGATGAAATAATATTTGGTTTTGTTGACAGGAACCTCAGAAAACTGAAGTACATAACGAAATTCCACCCCTTCGACCTAGAATTCAAGAATCACTGCAAAGAAGGGAAGCTACCAAACTATGTTGTTGTTGAACAAAGGTACTGGGACTTGAAAATCCTACCAGGTAACGATGACCACCCTTCTCACGATGTCTCTGAGGGCCAGAAATTCGTCAAGGAAGTTTACGAAGCACTGAGATCAAGTCCCCAGTGGAATGAAATGCTGTTCATCATCATGTACGACGAGCACGGCGGATTTTACGATCACGTGCCGACTCCCGTCACCGAAGTTCCGAGTCCTGATGGCATCGTGGGCCCCGAGCCATATAACTTCCAGTTCGACCGTCTCGGTGTTAGGGTTCCTGTCATCATGATCTCCCCGTGGATTGAGCGCGGAACAGGTATATTATATACATCACATCAAATACTAGGGGACATTATTCAATGGCCTAGAGACATTACCACGTTGTGCCCGACTCTTCTATGCATCACACATGTGAGTGAGCTCGATCAACACGTTTTTGTGGAGATCTCGCAAATGTGTGGTGGAGAGAGTCGGGGCGCGCACCACCTAGTAAAATGTGCCCTAGGGTATTGAACAATCACTCAAGTACATTTTTGTTTGAGTGCAGTGGAAATGAGTTGTACAACATTGAGTCCGTATTATTTTCTTTATCCCAAATTGTTAGTTCATATATTTCAATCTATAATATTTTTAGAGATAATTAAAATTTTTGTATAATAGAACTAACTGAGATCTATTAAATAACATCCATATTGCACATAAATATCGTTATAGATCGGAAGATATGACAAATCCCGACAAAACCAATGATTTGGGACGGGAGGAGTACTTCTTGGCGAGCCATACCATGTGGACGTGGACCTGTGGGGCTCACCTCTCCAACCCTTCATATGCTTTGACTTTGCAAAGGCATATGCTAGCTATGACTTCATGTACTCCATTATTGTATTACTAGTCTTGCTTTTTATTTTATTAAGGAAAAGAATTAAGCTATTCATTGGAAATTTTTAATACTATATGATTTAGGAAAATGATGCGATACAGATTTTTATCATTCAAAAGTATGTTTTTTTTTTTAATCGGCTTCATTGTAAAGTATGTTCGTGGGGTTCTTGTTCCAAAAGCATAGGACTGGCTCTGACATTGCAAGAGCCCAAGGCAAACTTTGAAAATGAGCCCAATTTTTATTTTTTTTTGGCTTATATGCTGGGTTTCTTTTTTGAGCTAATATGTAGGGTACGATAATTAAATAGTTGGGGCTCCTAAGTTTTACACTTATTTAGGGGCTTAAGCCGATCAACCGCCTCATGTATGGTTGTACCGTAGCTCAGGCCCGACTTTGCCATAGGGGTGTGCTCTTAGCCACATCGTTTCATTAAATTGCTCTAAAAAAAAATTTCCTTATTAATTTTTTTTTTTGGATTTTTTAGTTTAGGCTAATTTTTTTGACGATTGTTAATTCGTCTTGAGGATTATTTTCAGTTAATTTTTGTATTGTTTAGTTTTTGGTTAAAAAGTAAAAATTGTTGTAAAACTATTTTATTAATAAAACCAAAAATAATCCAAAACGGATTATTTTTTTCTTTGTTCAAAAAAGTTTTAGTTTTGAGCATAATTTTTACATTTTAGATTCTTTTCGTCAAAACGAACTAATTATCCACATAAACTTAACACAAAACAAACAAATAGGGGCTTTTGTTTGTTGGGGGTTTAGGTGCCTTTTGTTGGGGTGTTTATTGCCCCGTTGTGATCCTTCCTCTTTTTTTTTTTTATCAAGATCCTTCCTCTTGTATTCCTCTCTTTATCTATATATTTTTTCTTTGCCAAGCCAAGCCAAGCCAAAAAAAAAAAGACTAGAGAAACATTTGTAGCAGTACTTTGAGGATATTTCAGTAACCAAGTTGAACTGTTTTCGATCATGAAAAATGCAGTGTTGCATGGGCCTTCAGGACCGTATCGGACGTCAGAGTTTGAGCATTCTTCCCTTCCGGCAACCGTTAAAAAGATTTTCAATCTGAAAGAGTTCTTGACAAAGCGAGACGCATGGGCAGGTACTTTCGAAGGTGTTCTCAGCCGAAGTAGCCCGAGAACCGATTGTCCAGGTAAATCCACATAGCTTTCATTTTTACAAGAAACTTTTGTATAAATTCAAGAGTTTCAAAATTGGTTTAGACTCGGCTTACTTACCCAACAAGCCTAGATCAAACGAGCTTTCTAACGATCTTGATTTGTCAACTTTTGTCTATTTCATATGCTTTGAGAGACTCTGGAAATAATTTCTTTTTGGGCCTTGTTCTGTTTTTTTGCAGTTACATTAACAGAACCGGTGAAGCTAAGAACAGTTGAAACAAAAGAAAATGCTAAGCTGAGTGAGTTCCAAGAAGAACTGGTGCAAATGGCAGCAACACTATGTGGAGACCATAAAAAGAGTACTTACCCTCACAAACTAGTCGAAAACATGACCGTTGGCCAGGCCGTTGAATACGTTAAGAACGCGTTCAAGGACTTCATGGATGAGTGCAAGAAAGCGAAGGAAAGTGGCACGGATGAATCCCATATTGTTGTCCCTGGAGATACAGTATCACCTGGGCGAGTAGAAAAATCGAAGACATCATTTGCTTCCTTGTTCTTTTCTTGTATTTCTTGTGGTAATAATTGATGAACTTCATGATTCACATTTGTTTGAACACTACACTAGTCAAGTTTGAGTGCCAAAATTTTATTTGTAAGAATGTGAAAAGGATTTAATGTGTTCTTTTATTTAATGAAATGGGTATAACAGATTAGCTTATCAGAGATGAGACATTCCAATGCAAGTCTATTTGGTGTTGTTTTCATTTTTCTTCATCAATTTAAGAAATAGGGTGCGACATGTTCTTCAATTCTATTTCTTGGTGGTTTTGAAAACTAAAAATCGTACTACTGTAAAGGTTGAAAACGAGTTAAATTTTTTACAAAATAATTTCAATATTGTACAAAATAATTTTGAAAAATTGCAACTACTTCTTACCTATGTAAAATAACTTAAAATGATACTCCAGTAATTTAGTAGTACATTGTTAGACTTGTCCTTATGTCTCCAAAATGTCCCACGAGTCTCCAAATTTAGACCTGGGCCTGTAGCGAGGGAATTCACAACACGCCGATTGAACAACGAGAGAGCTGCATTACACGCCTCCGGATCACCAAATTTATAGACTCAATTTCAAATTTCCATGACATGCCTCAGATGCCTGCCCGACAAACGGGCCATTACATGCCTTACGACCCGCCCGAAGCTCCATTTTCAATTGGGCCATGAACCCATCGACTCGTCTCTCCGTATTTTGATCCAAAATGGTGCAATTGGTGCTTGCCTGAGCGCGCTCTCTCTCTCTCTCTCTCAGAGATGACCGGAAAGAAGCTCTCCGCTTGCTGCATATCCCACGAGTTCTTAAAAGCGGCGACCCAAACCCCCAACAAAATCGCAGTCATACACGCCTCCGGCGGAGCGAAAATCGCCAGAGAGTTTCGCAATTCCAACGCAGGCACCACAACTGCGCCGCACATCAACTACGACAAGTTCTACGGCGAAGCGGCACCGTCGTCTCACCCTCCCGTGTACGACGGCGACCGGTGTTTCACCTTCTCCGAAATTCTCTCCGCCGTCGACTCCCTCAGCCATCGTCTCCGCCGCATACTCGACGGTGGAGATGATCCATCTCTTGTCAAAGCTTCCACTGGTTAGACCCCTCAATTTGTCGTTTCTTTTAGTAGTGAGTTTGTTTTTACCAACTAGGGCTAGCCTGGTTGGCCACCCTTGTACACACTCTATTGAGAGGTCAAGAGTTGCCCAAGAGCTAGAATTGATTATTACTTCTGTATAGTTGTGTTTCATCGTTAGTTTATTTCTTTCCCTTATGAGGCTATTTGTTCAAATGTTCTGTTGTCCTGTTATTGTAAATCTTTGAATGTAATTCTAGTACCGCTCGATACCAAAAATATAAAATTGAAAAACAAATTTAGTTTGTTCTGCAATTTCTGAGAACAATCTTAGAAATGGAAAAAGTTTACCAGGATTAGGTGCATCGAAGAAAATAGTACTACATCCATAATGGATACGTTCCGCAAGACGAGAACTTAGAAATAATGCATTTTTGTCGGAAAAATTCAATCTTTGTGCAGTTAGTTACTCAATACGAATGACCTTTTTCAATTTATCGAAAAAAGTTTAGAGTTTTTCTTGATAAAAATGTATTTTTTAAAGTTCTCGTTTTGCAAACGAGGCAATGTTTTCGGAGCATAGGGAGTACCGGAGTTTTCACTTATCCTTTAATTTGAACATGAAAAAAGCATACTTTGGTTGAAACGAGTCAATTTTGATTTGTATTTGGTAATACTATGACCCTAATGATGTGTGAAGTTTGGAAATTTGCACTTGAATTTTTAGGAACATACCTGGAATTTCATGTTTGTGCAATACTGCTGAATGTGGAGGATAGGAATTTGACTGGATTCTTAATCGGCTGAGAATTGGGTTGTATTGAACCTAGAGATTCATGTTGTTTTGTG
Organism: Gaultheria prostrata; assembly: GCA_036023075.1. Lineage (NCBI taxonomy): Eukaryota > Viridiplantae > Streptophyta > Magnoliopsida > Ericales > Ericaceae > Gaultheria > Gaultheria prostrata. The sequence continues at coordinate 72,398 of JAXBDA010000364.1, read as the reverse complement.
TTAAATATATACTTTTTATCAAAACAAAGTAAACGAAGCCTTCATGTCCCAGTTAATCGCCTACATAAGATTCGGATAAGGCTTGAGAACAACTGTGTGAAAGGTAATACTCTAATCGTGGCGAATATGGAGTTACAGAACATGTATTTGTTGTTTGGGTTTTATCAGCAGGTTGATTTGTTCTATTTGTGGGATAGTCAATAGTAGAAGGTCAATAAAGCTTGAGGAAGTGATCATATGTTTCATATCTCATGTGATAGAAACAACCTCCAGCGAGGTGTAAAATGTTAACTCCAGGCCTTGATATAGCCCAAGCCTCATTTACTTACCGCATTTTGCTTCTAGTGGGAGAATTCTTTCAGATTGACTGTGTCTGAGCTTACCAGCTTTAAAGTTGACCCTGGATTCAAATAGCAAGGCCCAAATTCTCCCACCATCTGGATCCAGATTATCTGAGGCAGATGAGAAAAGTTGAGAACAATGTACTCAGATGTGATCAATTTTTAGGCCAATAGAATTGATGTAACTGGCTTGGTCTCTTCTGAAGCTGACAATGTTTATTTGAATCTTAGTATTTCGTATGACAACATGAAACATGATTCATGCATGATACTTTTGTCTTTCTTGCACGTAATGGGCCAAGTGAGCAGCTAGTCCATGTTTGTATTTCTGAATGTTTTAAGTTTTCTAGTGCAGGTGTAGAACAGTCTACTGAGGATCAATTTCATTATACTCCAAAAATATTGGGAATACATATGGAGCCTTCTGTGGAGTACATTGTTGCTGTTCTTTCTGTTCTGAGGTGCGGGGAGGCTTTTATCCCTTTAGATCCATTGTGGCCGAAAGAAAGAATATCATCAATTGTTTCTTCTTCAAATGTGAGTCTTATAATTAGATGCAAATCGTCGTTCGATGGAAATGGCTGTTATGATCCATGGAAGTCACATGGGCTCGTAGATTGTAGCAGTTGCCCTGAAGTATTTATCTCAATGAAAGAAGACCTTCAGCAGGAATTGGGTTCATCAAGTTTAGAATGGATTTGTGAAAGTGAGAAGTCAAGGTCGTTTTGTTACTTAATGTACACATCAGGGTCAACTGGGAAGCCTAAAGGTGTATGTGGCACTGAAATAGGTAAACCATCACCTCAGTTTGCAAGATATTTTCCAGATTCGGTCAACACCTTGCAATTGCAGCATTACATATTTTCATGTTAGGACTAGAATAAGCATAATGCATGGTATATATATATACAGAGAGAGGGTAACGGTGGTTCTATGTTAGGAGTAAAATAAGCATAATGCATGGTTGAGAGAGAGAGATCTGGTGTGGTTCAGAGAATAACTGGTTGTTCTATGCTCAAATTATTTTGATTATTCCCTTTTTTTCATTACGTTCTTCTACCTGTTGTATCTTTCATAGAGAGCCTATTTTACCAAAGTCATATGGATTTTTGGCAATTTCTGCATTCTTTTCTGCCTTTTCTAATAATATTATTTTATCTTCTGGTGCACTTTTGGGTAATTTGATTGTCCCTATATAGGTCTCCTGAACCGCTTTTTATGGATGCAAGAATTCTATCCCCTCGGTGGGGAGGAATTGTTACTGTTCAAAACATCAATAAGCTTTATTGATCATCTGCAAGAATTCCTTGGAGCTCTACTTACTACTTGTACGTTGGTCATTCCTCCTTTCAATGAGCTCAAAGAAAATAGTTTTTATGTGCACAACTTTATCCAGGTATAGTTAAAATGTAAAACTGGAACTATATGAGATGTTTCCTGGGTTTATCTACTACTAGATGTAAGCCAGAAGAATGTCCGGCTTATGAAAATAAAACATCAAAATCCTATGTGGGCCTGAATTTAGACCAGAATTTAGATCACTCCTAAACAGACAATCTTGTTCTTGTTTTTAGATAAAGAGATGTTCCTGATTAATTTCTAGTTTGTTTTGCAGGCTTACTCTATAAGTAGACTTATTGCTGTCCCATCACTCATGAGGGTGATTCTTCCTGCTATGGAAAGTCCCTATAATATCAGGGTCCAGAGTTCCTTGAAAACGTTAGTGCTGAGTGGAGAAGGTTTCCCTATTTCCTTATGGGAAATGCTTTATAAGTTGTTACCAAAGACTACTATCTTGAATTTATATGGATCTACGGAGGTTAGAAACTTGCTTTCTTATGTTTAACTTTGCAAACAATTATGATGTTTCAAGAACACTTAGAATCCAATAACTGAACCCTTTCTTACCATGCATTTGGACTATATTTTTTTCCACATATATTCTATACTTGCTTTCTTATGTTTAACTTTGCAAACAATTATGCCATTTCAAGAACACTTAGAATCCAATAACTGAACCCTTTCTTACCATGCATTTGGACTATATTTTTTTTCACTTACATTCTATGGATGCCTCCCTCACGTATGTTGCAAACGGCTTCAAAGCTTGCTCTTACTTCGTCTTTCCCTTAGTACATCATCAAATTGGTGCTTTTTCATCCCTGTTTGCTATGGGGAAGGAAGGACGAAATGCAGTTGCTTCCTCCCTTTAAGTGGTTCTCACTTTTGCTTCTTCCTGTTCCATATTCTTTCCTAAGTAGTTCCCGACGCTTGCCATATTTCATGGGTGCATCAGCAAATTCGTTGATGATCAAGTTACAAGTTACCTGTGATACACGGATCCTCATTTCTGGGCGACGTACCCGTGTCGATACGACACGATACGGGTGCGGGATATGCACCCGGTGCGGCAGAAAATAATCGGACACGTCAAGCTCTGGTGGGAATCGAAGAAGAAGAACAAGAAGAGGCGAAGAAGGTGACGGAGAGAGAGAGAGAGAGAGAGAGAGAGAGAGAGAGAGAGAGAGAGAGAGAGAGAGGTACTGAGTCTACTGACCGACGAAGCAGGAGCTGCTGCTCTGCAGATCTGTGAAGAAGAACCATGGCTCCTGCTCGATATGTTATAAGCGTATCTAGGTTTTATTTTGCTCTTTTGGGCTTCCGGGCCTGTTTCATTCTATTTGGGCTGCAAAGTGGGCTTGCAATGTCTAATTGTTATTTTTTATAACTGGTATCTAATGGACCAAACACTTGAAGGTTTTAAGTGGGCTTTGGCAACCATCTTTAGTTATGGGTTTGTGTATTTGAGTTAAAGTTGATTCAAATAACTCTTTTTGGGCTTTTATTATTATCCAAAAGTAAAAGAATGGATGTACTTTTAATACATAAATATTTATTAATGTATATATTTAATTCAGAAAATAATAATAAATCTTAGAAATATTTTTAAAATATTTTTAAAAAATATTTAAAAAGATATTATGTGGCGTATCCCTGCACCCGTGTCCAAATTTGGATCCATATCCACGAATCCTCAATTTTCAGGTTTCAAGTGTCCGATCCTTAGATCCACACCCGTATCCGATTCCCGCACCCGTGTCCGTGTAACATAGCAAGTTACAAGCTTAGATAAATGACCATATAATAGTACATGTTCATATTTAGTTTAATTTATATCTGTTTGGTGAGAAGTATAAGCATTTCTAAGAAGTTGGCATGTCTGTGTAACACTTGTGTCGGGCAAACAAGTTGGACTCCTGTTTAAAGATTCTAATTATTTATTATATCCTATAAGCTACTTTGTGGAACATTTAGTAGGACCTTTTGTTCACAGTACTTTGCACTACTTTTCTAGTTTGTAGAATGTGAAAATCCATCTCACTTCCGCTATGTCGTGAAATATAATGTATGATCGGTAATAGATTCATATGAAGAATGGATATTATTATTCTTTTGTACGTCCAATATATGCATATCACCACACCATGAAAAGTTTTCTTGTCTCATAATCAATCGTCGAAACTAATCTTAACATTGCATAATGGAAGATAGAATGGGTGATTCTATTTTCCCCCTTTAACTTTTTTTACGGTCGCTTCTTTCTGTTGCTACGAGAATCTTGGGGATGAAGCTGAAATGTAGCCCTCAAATCTCCTTTCATGCTAATATGCAGTCTATGCTTCCTCGTAATATTACTGTTACAGGCTCATTTTCATAGGTTAATGAACCAACATTTTATTTAGGTATCCGGTGATTGTTCGTATTTTGATTGCAAGAGGCTGCTATCGATTTTGGAGAGTGAAGCATTGGACAGTGTTCCTATTGGCATGCCTCTTTCAAACTGTGATTTAGTTCTTGTAGGCGAAGATTCTCCTATGCAAGGAGAAATATATGTAGGTGGACTCTGCATTGCCACTGGATATTATCGTGATGTTTCTGCCTTATCCCAGGAATTTGTGAAGTCGCCTGTATACTCTTCTTCTGGCTGTTTGCTAAGCGACTTGAAATTTCCATACTATTTTAAAACTGGTGATTTTGCTAGATTACTACAAAGTGGTTCCTTGGTTTTTCTGGGTAGAAAAGACCGCACTCTAAAAATTAATGGGCAGCGGATTGCGTTAGAGGAAGTTGAAAGTACATTACTGGGATACCCTGGTGTAGTTGATGCTGCTGTGGTTTCTCGTAGAGGTCAAGGAGAAAATGCACTTCTTGAGGCACATTTAGTAATGAGACAAAAGGATGTAGGTAGTGAAACTTTGAGATCTTCTATTACGAGTTGGATGCTCGACAAACTTCCGTTGTCAATGATTCCTAGTTGTTTCTTCTTTCCGGAGTCATTTCCAGCGACTTCCACTGGGAAAGTGGATTATGCTCAGTTGGCCAGTACGGCATTTTCATTAAAGCATGACCCAAATGAGTTTGATCAAATCCACAGTACTGAATTCTTACAAGTTATCAAGAAGGCCTTTTGTGATGCTTTGATGGTTGAAATGGTGTCTGATGATGATGATTTCTTCAAAATGGGCGGAAATTCTATCTCAGCGGCACATGTTTCTCATAGTTTACAAATGGATATGAGGTTGCTTTATATATTTCCAAGTCCTATGAAGCTTCAAATGGCACTTATGGGAAAGGAAGGTTCGTATGATATTAATGTAAGAACAGATGCTAATTTGGTTCAGGAAGAGAGTATTTCTTCAAATTTGAAGTCACCTGGTCTTTATAACTTAAGGCCACGTGGAAGGATTTTGAAACTCTGCAACAAAAGTGACGATATTTCTGGAAAGCGGCAGAAGGTGGATTCAGATTACTATAGAAGTTCAAAGAGGATTAGCCTTGGAGATGGTTATCCATGGGACTTCAACTCATTCCTGGTTCCATGTTCATTCAGTCGTTGCAACAAAGTAATTTATGAAGGATCACATGATGGGAAAGGTTTATGTCAAAAATCCATTCAAGTGGAAATTCCAAGAAACAAAAGAGTTGATATGAATGAAATTTGGAAAGTCCACATGGAATCTTGCGTTGATGCATCACCACTTGTTGTGTTCAAAGATCAGGATAGTTTTGTTTTCATTGGATCTCACTCGTTCAAATTACTTTGTATCAATGCCAAAAGTGGTTTTGTCCAATGGGAGACTAAACTGGAAGGACGGATAGAATGTTCAGCTGCAATCATTGGTGATTTTTCTCAGGTTGTCGTTGGGTGTTACCAAGGGAACATATACTTTCTTGATCTTTTTCGTGGCAGCATCTGTTGGCATTTCCAAACATGTGGTGAGGTAAAGTGTCAGCCAGTGGTTGACAAGTGCAGGAACTTGGTCTGGTGTGGATCGCACGACTCTAATCTTTATGCTCTGGATTATAGAAGTTACAGCTGTGTTTATCAGCTTTCGTGTGGCGGCAGCATCTATGGTTCACCTGTTATTGATGAGGTCTGTCTTGGCAAACCTTCATGCTTAGATTTCTTTGTCATTCTCGTCTCTTGATCAAAACACTTGGCTGGCACTAGCTTTAGCCACACAACTATTATGATTGATTTTTCAATTTATTGGATATTTTATCCAGAAAAGTGTCGAAAAAGTGAAACCAAGGGATCATATTCATTCTTGGTGCCACCGCATCACACCAACTTCTAATCTACCAAGTCCTCACTTTCTTTTGGGTACATAGCATTTCTGATACACATAATGACGAGGATTATTTTGTCTTGCAAATGAGCAGTTCAAGAAACGACTTGCTGTTTTATAACTGATTGCTTTCAAATGTAGGTTCGTAATACACTTTATGTGGCATCTACTGGTGGCCGTGTTACAGCAATATCCATAAAGGCTATGCCATTCAGTGAACTGTGGCTGCGTGAGTTGGAAGCACCAGTATTTGGGTCCCTCTCCATCTATTCCCAGGACGGAAATGTGCTTTGTTGCTTGGTGGATGGGCATGTTATTGCACTGGACGCAGGTGGGTCCACTATTTGGAAGGTAAAAACTGGTGGGCCAATTTTTGCTGGACCTTGCACATCCTATGCACTACCCTCTCAGGCACTGATATGTTCAAGAGATGGAAGGATTTATTCATTTGAATTGGAAAAGGGAGGTCTACTCTGGGAATACAATCTTGGAGACCCAATTACTTCGTCTGCTTATATTGATGAAAATTTGCAGTTGGTATCAAATTTCTCGCATTTTTCAGATAGGTAAATTAATTAAGCTAAGGCTGTTTAATGAAGGTTATTATGGATGGAAAGATTAAGATAGAAAGAAGAGAGAAGAAGAATATAAAATATAATGAAGTGAAGAAATATCATTATTTTCTTTGTTTCTTATAATTTTCCTCTCTTAGTGTATCCTCCACGTATCCAAGATTCAATCATGAATTGAAGGGATCAACTTATTTGGATATTTGTATTCTTTCGGGGACATTTATCCACTCTCTCTTTCAGGTTAATCTGTGTGTGTACAAGTACGGGAAGTGTCTATTTGCTCCGTATCCCCTTGGATTGCAATGGAGTGCTAAACAGACTGAGTAAAGATGTGGTACAAGAATTTGGTAGATTGGATCTCGAAGGAGACATCTTTTCTTCTCCTGTGATGATCGGTGGCCGGATTTTTGTGGGTTGTAGGGATGACTATGTGCATTGCCTTCAGTTGTTATCTGAAGAAGTTAATGGCCTCTAATATTTTATCTTTGGTACTTTGATTCCATGAAGTTGGATTGCCATCGGCTGGAAATCTGCACCTATTGGTCGCATTAATTTCAGGGGCAACTCATGTTTGCTTATTTGATGCAGAATGCCCAGGGTGCTTCTTGGCCACAGACTGCGGGGTACAAATATTGCCAACAGCCCCTTCTTTTGATAATATTTTAGATCAGTTATAGTTATTTTGGGAAGCTAAAGTTATCAAATCTAAAGCTAAAGCTAAAGTGATCTCTGGGCATACAGATGTCATTCGGAGAAAGGTGGATGAAATATAAGGACTGCAAATTCCAGCACCCTGCACCAAGCATGTTTTGGAAGTTGCAGCAGCCCTGTCTGTTTTCAAGCCTATCTTGCTTATTGTGACTTGGCTTCAAATCATATTGGGATCGCTTTTCTGTTAATACTGCATTCTATGTAAGACACCATCTCACCTTTAGGTCCTTTACTGTCTCTAAGACTAATGCTATTAATTGTCAGAGAGGGAGCTATGTATTGGCCTGGGTGGCCATTGCAGACCATCCCTTTTTTTACCCCTGGGCATCAGATGTGAATGGAATATGTAAAGGGTTTATGTTTGAATGATTTAGTGGCCTACTTGATGGTAAATTTTTAACATGAGGATTAAGTCAAAAAAAATTGTTTTGCTTCGTTTCATCAATGTAGTTGCTAAAAAGTCAAGCATGATTCAACATAAGGTAGTTTTTCGTCTCATTAATGACTTGGCTGGGTTTTCCAAAGCACTTCTCTGGTCGTGTAAGATTAATACTTGAACTAGGTTGTGTCTCTATAAAACTATCCAGTTAGGAGTGTTTTTTCTCAGGTGGCTATGGAGTAGGAGTTCAATGTGAAGAACCTCAGTACAAATGGATAGGACTTAGAAGTGGGAATAATCTATGAAGTGCGGATGCCTCATAGGAGGTCACATAAGGAAGTTGGACTCCAAATTCTGTGGACACGTCCAAGACTCAAATCTGAGGGGTCATTTTTTTGGATTTTTTTGTTTGGACAGTCTGGAAACATTCGGGACATGATAGGACATTCTTTGGAAACTTGATGGATGCGTCAAAGGAATCAATCGTGATTAAAGGTTGTAGGTAAATACTAGCTCGGAAATTCTAGCAAGATTTCAAAATAAATCACTACGATCATGTGCATTACTTCTCGTTATCTTAGCTGCAAATCAAATCTTCCAGTATCATTCCAATGAATAAATATGGATGTATGTGAACTGTATGCATGTCTGTATTTCCGTTGGATCTATACTTCGACGAAATTGAGTTTTGTCAGGAATCTTTCTCCACTGTTATTCTTTGGTTAACGTCTTCTCCTGTGTTATTCTTCCATCCATTTAATTTTCCCCTAGTTAATTTCTGGATTTTCTTTCAGCAAAACAAATAGCCTACGTATTGTAACTTCATTGAAACGTAGCTTGCCGAAGCCTAAAAATGATTATTAAGCAGTACTTCTTGGTGACTGTTTTAAGGTTGAATTGTTAATCTATCGTTTTTGGTCTCCTGCAGATTATAACTGCATTTTATTCATCAATAATGCATCTCGTTTAGCTGCGTCGTGTCAGATCATTCGGAGGAATAGTTTTATGAAGTTAGATTTTAGCAGGTCAGTGAGTAAAAGGGGCGCGCGCACACACACTGTGTTTTCCGACAGTTCAGCCAACATTCAGTATCCTGTTCTTTCTTAAACCTTACTCTTTTCATTTTGAATTTTCTCTTTGAAATGACACACAGGGCAATGAAGTTTGTTATTGATGTAGTATGCATCCTAGTAGTAAACCGGTCAAATCTCAAGTGACTGAGGATTGTTGAGAAGCATGTACTGCATTTCCCAACCTCCATAAGGGAAAACTGATGCACTGAAGAACCACCATAACAGCATGAGAGAGAGAGAGAGAGAGAGAGAGAGAGAGAGAGAGAGATTGTGTGTGTCCCGGGCGAAGCTATGATCAAAGTTGCTCATTTTGTAAAGCTTACTGAGAAGCTTAATTATGCGAAAATTCATGTAAATTCGTGGATCAGCTTAATTTTTGGCATGATTGTTTTCTTAACGAGCTCTGCAAAATGAAAGGTTTCGATCAATGTGAGCCCAAGATATAACACAGGCGTCCAAAACTAGATTCGACTAATTTAAAAAAAAAAAAAAAACCTAGATAATATCGAAACCCTATATAATACTTCATTGTTGAACGACTCATTAGACCCATTAAACAAATGCACCAAGCAACTAGGGCACTAGAAATTATATCATCATCTTTACATGAATTCATTTTCTATGAATCCCAAGACTCCCAACCATCTTCCTTGTTTTTCTTCCACAACGGATTTCTCTGTGGTTTCCCCAACTTCTAGTTTAGTTTTAGAAACAAACACAGCTCCTAATAGAAGGCTGAACGGTTACGTTCTAAAGTGGTACAATTACCAAATTATTATGAATGATCTATGTACATTCTTCTTCTAAAACAATTAATGTAAGTCCAAAAGTTTCTACGGTGGTATTGCAAGTATGCCTGGCTATAAATCGGAATCTGATTACGTTATTTGGTGGTCCGATATTCCAAACCCGTTACTATTCATCTAGTGACAATTATACTTCGTTTAGGTAGTATCTTATGTCCTAGTAATTTGATTTTTGCATTAATAATAAACCCAAATGAATTCATTTCGTGTCCCATAAGGATCACATGAAAGGATGATCATGGATCCGTAGTCATTTCATGATGCTGGTCTGGCTTCGGAGATTATGAGTGGGGCCCATTGCTTGGAATCTTTCTAACAAACTTCCCAGCTGTGGCAAAACAGAATTGAGGATCCTCTCTCTCTCTCTGCAACTAACCTCCCCTGCTCTGGCAAAACCGCATAAAGAATAATCTCTCTCTCTCTCTCTCTCTCTCTCTCTCTCTCTCTCTCTTCTTAATATCTACTACATGAATATAAATATCTCTCACTTATATTGGACTGTTCTTTTAATTTAGTAGCACAAATTCTGTTTTTTTTTTTATTGGTAAAATTATTCAATAGATATAAGAATCTCGAAAAGGATATATCGAGAAGGGGGAGGGGAGGGGAAGTAGCAAAAATTCTGTTGATCACAGGAATTGAGGGGTTACCCTTTATGATTTGTACCTAGTTTAAGTACTTACTTACTGGCCTTTGCCATTTTTCTTTCCTGTTCCTTTTCTGCAGACAAAGACCCACAAAAGAAAAAGGGACAAAATCAAACACCAAATTTCTGTTGATCCAAAAAATGTATGAAGAGAATGTCATGCAACAAGGACTATCTGAAAATGGGTTTCCTCAAACAGCTCCCAATTTCACCCCTTCTTTTACTACCTCCATAGAAGAACTCTCTTTCCATCAAAACCCATCAGAAGCAGCAGCAATGGAAATAGAGGGCCTTCAGCACCAAATGGGTTTTGACAGAAATATCCCTTTGCTACAAGAACTAGTCAATGGATCCAACCAATTTCACTTACCCAATTCATCATTTTCTTATCCAGATCAAACCCAAAACTCCACGTGCTTTCTATCCACATTAGGCTTTCTTGGTGACCTTTCGTCGAACACTCACAGTGCATCGGCTTCGAATTCTGCTTATTTTGACCCTCTATTTCATTTGAACCTTCCACCTCCACAGCCTCCTCTCTTTAGGGACTTAAATATGTTTCAGTCTCCACTTCCCAATGGGGGTTACAACATGAATACTAGTTCTTTGTTTGGTGGAGTGGTGGATGAGAGAGAAGGAAGTGGTGGTGGGTATGGATTTGATAATGGAATTTTTGAGTTCACTGATGGGGATAGGAATTGTTGGGGTAGAAGGAGTAATAATGGGAAGGGCAGCAATAAGCAGTTGAATACTGAGAAGCAAAGGAGAGGGCAGACATCTGATAAGTACAAAGTTTTGGCCAATTTGCTTCCCAACCCCTCCAAGGTAATAATATTCACATCTCTGTAGAGTCGATTATTTCTTCAATCGGAAAAGATAGCAACATAGAACATTACAATAAGAAATAACAAAGAAAAATCAGTGGGCGTTCGGGAATCAAATTAGAGTAGTGATGATAAAAGTTGATTTTCTTCGTAATTTTGTTTGCGTTAGAATAGGCCATTTTCAATGCTAACTGCTAATAATGCACAAGCTTTTTGAGTATCTTAACTGGCTCCTAAAACAAAGTGTCAAAGTTAGAGATCTTTTCAGAAAAGAACAAAAAACAAACTAAATTGTGTGCTGAAGTTAAATCTAGCCAAATAATGGCCTTGCAAATTTATGCGACAAATTTGGCACAAAGGTGAGCTCTAACGTTTGGAATTAATCTTAATCTCTCTCCCATGATGGGATCTAAAAGGCTATCAAAACTATAGCCTTTATTGAACTAAAAGAAATGACATTTGCATCAGTAGTAGGATTGTCACATTATAGTTGTAGTATGTTGGCAATGGAGAAAGCCAAATTTTGGCTTTGGTGTCGCCATTTTAACATCAACCAGCGATGCTCTTACTTCCTTTTCTCTCTCTCTCCGTAATTATATATGACATTTTCAATTGACGAATTACTGAACTTGGTGATTCATATATACAGTGCTACGTGAAAAAGTTGGCGATATTTCTCTGACATTTTCAACTTCTGTTTTGGATGTGTACACCAAAGCCTGATAGAGCATCAGTGGTGGGAGCTGCCATTGAGTACGTCAAAGAGCTTCTTAGAGCTGTCAATGAGCTAAAAATGCTGGTGGAGAGGAAGAGATGCAGAAGAGAGAGGATCAAAAGGCAGAAAACAGAAAATGATGGTTCTGATTCAGACCAGGCCTATTATGGCATGAGGAACTCATGGCTTCAGAGAAAGTTCAAAGACTCTGATATCGATGTCCGGATCGTTGACGATGAAGTAACCATTAAAATCGCCTATCAGCAAAAGAAAATCAACTGCTTATTGCCTGTTTCGAAGGCCCTTGATGAGCTTCAACTGGATATTCAACATGTTGGCGGTGGGCTTGTTGGTGACAGCTACAGTTTTCTCTTCAATAGTAAGGTGCGTAATCCTTTTTACTATTGTTGCATTAAAAATCATTTGTCACTTTAACTATTTTTCTGTCCTTGTAATTATGCACTTCATATTTGCTGGGTTTTGATAACCACAGTAAACAAGAAATCATGAGATAGGAAACTTGTTTGGATAACAGTACAAAAATATTTTTAAGAAAGTTGTACACATCTCAGAAGCTCTTAAATAAGTGGCAAATACTCCATAAAAACGCTCTTTTCTTAATTTAAGCCAACTTTTTTCTTACAATCGTATCTTATCTTTAAACAATTTTTACTGCCTTGTTTACAACTTATATGGAATTTTATGCAGCATTAGTATTTTTCTTGTTAAGAAATAATTCACGTAGTCATGACTAATATTTTGAGATTGTAAATAAATATTGTAGGTAGTCACTCGTATATCACCTATCCCCAATATTGTTGGACCACGTCGCACATTCCCGTTGTACTTCTATTTCGTATTTTAGTGGGGTTTTTACAGAATAAATCTGTGTTGGTGTTGATCATATTGCAGATATGTGAAGGTTCTTCCCTCTATGCTAGTGCTATAGCAAACAAGATAATAGAGGTTGTGGACAAACAGTACACAGCAATTCGAACCAACCAGTAGCTGTACGTTACCAGAGAAGAAAGGTTTTTATGATTGTGGTACCTTTTCCCGTCCTTGAATGACTGATACATAAGTTAATACTAGAAGTAACAAATTTGGTAGAAGGACAAAAAATAGATGAAGTAGCAAACTTCTTTGATTTTCAGGTTTTTATTTTGTGTTTTTAACTACTACTCGCGCCAATTGAAAGTGTCTTTGCATTCCTTGTCATCATAACAGTTTACTAATCTAAGTGATCTCTTGATAGACATTACTTTCCTCTCTTCTTTGGGTTGTGAATTACCTTGTATTATTAGATTTTTCCATGGTTGCGGTATATTTATGAATGTTTAAACTCTTATTTCCAAAGTCCTAGGAGTTTTCGATAAATACGATCCTTGGATAGATGGGGCACTTCCGCGGAAGAAAATGAAAGAACCAGGCACTTGGAAAAGAAGAAATGGAGATTATACTAAGCAAGATTAAAATGGTCATTGTTAACTAGATGACAATGTCTTACATAAAAGGAAGTGGGATTCTGTTCTAATATTCTGATATCTGCACAAGCAATATAATGTCCAATATAAGTTTACTATAACTTAGGGTAATTTGGTGTCATGCGTCTTTTATGGTCGAATACGGATGCATCAATAAGCTTCCAGGAGTCCATCATAGGCATGCATCTCATCACTAGATTACTTCATTACCTAACATTACTGGAAGAAAGTTTAACATAGACAATACTACAGCACCAAGTCTACACAGGCTATGTTCAAATTTCAACATTTCGATCCCGTGTGGAAAGATGCCATCAGCAATGAATTATAAAAGCAATTCCTTCTTTCTTCGATGAATGAAGTGTAATTCTTTTGACCATTTGCATTATTTTTCGTTATCTTAGCTGCAAATCAAATCCTTTAGTACCATTCAAATGAGTAAACGTGTAGGCATGCGAATTGTATGATTGATATCTATGTATCCATATGTGTATCTATACTCAGTTAATACCGTGATTTTTCAGGAATCTTCCTCCACTTTTATTCTTCGCGATTAATGTCTTCTCCTATGTTGTTCTTCCATCTGTTTAATGCTCCATTACTTAATTTCATCATTCTGGATTTCCATTAGCAAAACTAAGTATTGGCCTACAAATTGTAACTCCATTGAAACTTGGCTTGATGAAGCTTAAAAAATTTATGAAGCAGTATTTTTTGGTGCCTGTTTTAAGGTTGAATTGTTAATTTTTCGGTTTTGGTCTCCTGCAGATTACAACCGTGTTAAAACCTTACTCTTGTCATTTTGAATTTCTCCTCTCGTCGTTCTCTTCTCTTCCCTTCCATTGCCCCCATAACATTTTTGAAAAGACAGGGCAATGAAGTTTGTTGTTGAGAGGCATGTACTGCATTTCCCAACCTCCACAACAGCATGAGAGAGAGAGAGAGAGAGAGAGAGAGAGAGAAAGAGAGAGAGAGAGAGAGAGAGAGAGAGAGAGAGAGATTTTAACGGAAATATGACATCAAACTGATCAAAGTAGGTTATGAACAAAATAGAGTTCAGTAAATAGGTCGTTACTCACATTGGTGTAACTTATGATAATAACCTATTGGCTCCGTTCATTTGTCAAGAACCAGTAGCGTAAAACTATTACCGAGAAAATTATGGTGAAATGATGTAAATTGCGTTCATTTGATAAAAGAAAATGAGGAGAAAGTTGGAAAGTAATAATTAGGTAAAAATTAATAGAGAGGGAAGATTACTGCAAAATCTTAGTAGGAAAGTTAGAGATGTCGGTCCCAAAATTTTCTTGCTAACTGAAAACAAATTTTTTTTTCCATTCGATAGATATCAGTGGGGTGTAAGCGGGGAATTAGTGAGTTAGTCCAGAGGGGGTCTAAAAGCTAACCATAGTCCTAAACCCCAAATGCCTCTGCCGAGGCTCGAATCCTGGTCTCGATTGTGGGAAAACCAGGAGATAACCGCTAAGCTATAAGCACTTGGTCTCGCTTGCGGGAAAATCAGGAGATAACCGCTTAGCTATAAGCACTTGGTTAACTGAAAAAATGCGAGAAAATTAAGCATTTTCATACGTTCTTTTCCTTTCCCTGTAACTGGATGGGGGCCATTGTGATTGCATCTTGTTATGACCAAAGTGGCATTAGGATTATTTCCACTACTATTTGTATCAACTTGATTGAAAGTGAATATATATAGCACTGGGACTGGTCTCCTCTTCAGTTTTTTTTTTTTTTTTAATTATTTTTTTAAGGGAATTGATAATAGCACTCCAAATATTAATGGAGGGGCTCCAAGCTACCGTGGTTTTCCAAAACTATCTTTTTGCAAGTTTCAATTTTACTTCAAGCACTCCAAATTGTTTTTACTTTTCTCCTCTGTCAGTCTGTTAACAGAAGAAGGAAAAAAAAAAAGACAACCCACCCAAACCCTAGCATGCACAACCAAGTTGCAATGGCTCTCAGTGCAAACCGACGTGCATCATTTGTAGTTTCCTAGCCCCTAGTATTTTCCTTCCTCCATCTCCCTTCATTTGTATCTGTATGTAGTGAATATATTATATTTTCTGATTCCTATATTGTGGTAGTGTATGGAGTTTGAAAAATTGACCACCACAATCTGCTAATTTAGATTAGAAGATGGACGACCATCTTTTGATTTTATATTTCTTTGTTGCATGTACAATTTGCGATTTCCTTACATGTGGCATGAAAATCATGTCTTTCATGTCAATAAATTGGGTTTCTTTACATATAACCGACCCATTTGTATTTTAAAAATGCTACGCGTACACCACTGTACACCACATGCACACCAACACATCCCGACCGTCCAAAAGCATTTTTTGATATTCCGGATTTGAAATGAATTCTTACTGGTCAAAATTAACTTTGACCGAAAAGAATTCATGATAAAATCCGGACCATTGATTCCTAAGATGGATGGTCGGGATGTGTTGGTGTGCAGTTAAAGGAGAGAGGTTTTGGTTAACTTTTCCGTCAGGAGTGCTTCAAGTAAATGAGGAGATAATTTTGGGTGGAGTGCCTCCAGTAATTTTTATATTTTGAAAAATGTGGTTTTGTAACTTCATTAAATTTGGGAGTGCCTACATCAAAGAAGGGAGCCCCAAAATCAGCTTCCTTTTTTAATAAATACTAGATAGTTAGTACATAAGTTTAGTCTCTTGGGCCATATGTCAAGCCAAAATTGATGATTGAAATCGTTCATTTTATAGAGTTTGCTAAAAAACTTAATTACATGAAGAAGAAAAAAACCATGTCAATCTAATATGTTTTAAATAACTGATTGGTGCATTATTTGTCATGATATAAATGTATTCATTGTGTCATACTTTTTTTTTTCAAGATAAATGTGCATAAAAATGATATCAAGACACCAATCAACTTGACTTTTGACATTTTTTTTTCCCTTGCAAACTCTACAAAATGAAAGGTTTCGACCAACATGAGTCCAAGATGAGACCCAAAAGATAAAACTGGACTCGGCTAACTTCAACAAAAAAAAAAAAAAAAAGAGTCGAGAAGATCAAATCTTGTATAATACTCTCTCCATCCCCAAAAGTTAGTCCATTACGAAAAAGACGTACAATTTTTGGATAAATAATAAAATATTTTTGTTCATAATTTTCAACTTTTTCACACTGAATTAAAGACATAATTGAGATATTTAATTTTGTGCGAAGAAATTAAAAAATTTACATGCAAAAGTACTATATTTTTTTATCCAAATATTACACGTCATTTCGCAATGAACTAACTTTTTGAGACAGATGTATTATTCATTGTTGGGTGACACATTAGACCCCATTAAACAGATGAAACAAGCAACTGGGATAGTATTAAAAATTATAACATCATCTTTACATGAACTCATTTTTCTAAATGAATCTTAATACTCCCAACTATCTTCCTTGTTTTTTTCCCACAAAACGAATTTCTCTATGTTTTTTTCCCTTTTAATTTAATTTATGAAACAAATACAGCTTCTAATAGAAAGGCTGAACGGATAGGTTCTAAATTGGTAATATTATTAGATTTTTTTCACTTATTGTGAAATGAAATACACAATTTTTTGGTAATGTCTTCATGATGAACCAGACTAATCTGTTCAGCTTTTTTCACAAAGGGAGCAGTTTTCAGGGTACCTTTGCAGCCTTGCGGGGTACTTAGCATTTTTGTTATTTGCGTAGAAATAGATGTCCTATACATTTGATTTGATAACGGAATAATAAACACATCAAAACTTATAATATGAACAAATCAGTTGTCAAATGCAACATTTTGTGTCACGTGAGAATCATACGTCAAAATTCTCATTTTCACAAAGGTGGTCATTGCAAATCATGCTGCTGGTTTTTTTCTGTAGGTGTGCAAACGAATCAAGCTGCTTGCGAGTAGCTCGTGGCTCGACTCAATTCGTTTAGTAATCTCAAGTTTTAGGCTAGTTCAGTAAACATGCCTAAAACTCGGCTCTGCTAGTTTAAAGATGCTCGACTCGTTAAGGGCTCGACTCGTTTACGAACGAGGCAAGGTTTGGCTCGAGTTTTCGGCTTGTTTACAAAACGAGCCAAGCTCAAACACTACAAAGCTTGGCTTGCTCGTTTGTACAGCTAGTTTGCTGGAGATTATAACTGGGGCCCGTTGCTTGGAATCTCAAAATTGCCAGCTCGGGGCTTCTCTCTCTCTATCTCTAACTAACCTCCCTGCTCTGGCAAAACAGTAGCAAGAATAATCTCTCTCTCTCTCTCTCTCTCTCTCAACAATTCTGTTAGATCATATGAATTGAGGGGCTACGTACCCTTTATGATAAAAAAAAAAATGTATCACGAGAATGTTATGGAACAAGGACAATCTGAAAATGGATTTTACCGAACAGTCCTCTAAAAAAATAAAATGAACCTTTTTATTATAACTCCTTCATAGTTGTTCTTGGTAGGCCGTCAACAGTGGCGGACGCAGAATTGTCATTTTTGTCTAATTTACAGGGGCCACTCTTTAGTAATTTTACAAAAAAAACTCAAAATACACTAAAAATATGTAGAAAATTGGGGAGAGTGCAGGGGCCGAACACCCCGCTTGCACCCCCAGGTCCGCCCCTGGCCGTCAAAGTCACTAGCGCTCGCTCCCCCTTTTCCTCAACGAGGTCAAGAGGATGCAAAAAGTACGGTTATAGCTTTTGTGCGACCGTCACCAGTGCCAAAGCGAGCTTTTCGAGCAGTAAGTATCGCGTCTCGGCTCCCAACATAGTCTCACTCGTATAATAGATCGGAATATGTTCCCTCCCATCCTGTCGCACGATACAGAACTGATTGAATGCTTAGATACGGCCAGATAAAGTAGTACAAATAACAAAATAAAGATAATTTTTTGAAATGTATGAATAGTATTTTTGGCAAAACATTTTGGGACGGATGGAGTATAATATTTTGTTGGGTGAATACTCCATTACATAATAAAAAACTAGAATCTTACCATTAGATACTGTATAACAAAAAAAAAAACCTAGAATCTTGTTGGAATCTAGATACTCCCTCCGTCTCTTGTATAGTGTAGACATTTTCATTTTGAACTGTCCTTTAATAAGTGTGTGTTTTAAAAAGTTAGTGGGTACATTTCTTATTTTGCCCCTAAAAGTAGATTCTTTTTTGAAAAATTAGTGGGTATTATCATATTGTGATAAGGGTAAGTAGTGAAAAGTAGATGTAAAAGTTGTAAAAGTTAATGTGAGAGAAAATAAGTTGGAATTACGAGGTAAAAAGGGACGGAGGGAGTATTTTTCTCATTCCATTACCCAGCCCGGATTCCATGGATGGTCATGGAACTGGGCCCCACCATATGTGCAACCACGAGGCCCCATTAACCACGGTGGACCCTCACTTCTTGAACCGTCTGATCCTAGCAAAATCCCCAGATTAAAACCGTGATGCAGCGAAGTACTGTATTTGATTTGATTTTTTTTTTTTTCGTTTTTGAATAAAAAACAAGACAGGACAAAAAATTAATTTAAGAGTTTGATCATGAATCATCGAGGTCCTATGATAGAGGATCAAAAGTATTTCACTAAAGTAATTAAAAAAATTAGAAAGGATTTACACGTAGTTGGGGAGCCATAGCCCCCAATTCGCAACACACGCACCTAACCAAAAAGCGCACATGTAAACATTAGCGAACACAAATTGAGAATATATCACTTGCATCGCACGTGCTCTTTACTAGTAATATTAAATGACTGAAAGAGGAATATATATATAGCACTGGGATTGATCTCCTCTTCAGGTCTTTTTAAACAAAACCTAGATAGTTGCATAATTTTAATCTCTTGGGTCATATGTCAGGCTAAAACTGATGATTGAAATCGTTTATTCTGTAGAGCTTATTAAGAAACTTAATTTCATGGAAAAAAAAACATGTCAATCTATTATATTTTAAGTAAGGACATTATTTGACTCAAGATAAAGATATTCATTGTGTCATAGTTTTTTTCAAAATAAATGTGCATAAAAATGATATCAAGACACCGATCAACTTGATTTTTTTTTTGGCGAACTCTACAAAATAAAATGTTTCCATCATCTTGAGTCCAAGATGAGACCCAAAAAAAAACAAAAAAAATTGGACTCGGCTAACTTCAACAAAAAAAAAAGGAGTCGAAAAGATCAAATCTTGTATGATACACTCTCACCTAACCAAAAGGCACACATGTAAACATTAGTGAACACAAATTGAGAATATATCACTTGCATCGCACGTGCTCTTTACTAGTAATATTAAATAACTGAAAGAGGAATATATATAGCACTGGGATTGATCTCCTCTTCAGGTCTTTGTAAACAAAACCTAGATAGTTGCATAATTTTAGTCTCTTGGGCCATTTGTCAGGCTAAAACTGATGATTGGAATCGTTTATTCGGTAGAGCTTATTAAGAAACTTAATTACATGAAAAGAAAAAAAAAAAAACATGTCAATCTATTATATTTTAAGTAAGGATATTATTTGTCTCAAGATAAAGATATTCATTGTGTCATAGTTTTTTTCAAAATAAATGTGCATAAAAATGATATCAAGACACCGATCAACTTTTTTTTTTTTTTTTTTGCGAACTCTTCAAAACGAAATGTTTCCATCAACTTGAGTCCAAGATGAGACCCAAAATAAATTGGACTCGGCTAACTTCAACAAAAAAAAAATGTCGAAAAGATCAAATCTTGTATGAGAGACTCTCTCCATCCAAAAAGTTAGTCCACTAGAAAAGACGTGCAACTTTCGCATAAAAATAAAATATCATCGTTCATAAGTTTTCAATTTTTCCCACCAAATTAAAGACCTAATTGAGATCTTTACGCGCGGAAGCACTCTATTTTGGTGTGAATTTGGTGCGAAGAAATTCAAAAATTTATGCGCAGAAGTACTTTATTTTTTTTAATCTAAATATTACACATTTTTTCGTAATGAACTAACTTTTTGAGACGGATGGACTATTCATTGTTAAGAGAGAAATTAGATCGGATAGATCCCATTAAAAATGTGCACCGAGCAACTGGGGTATTAAAAATTATAACATCATCTTTACATGAACTCATTTTTCTTAATGAATCACAAGGCCCCCAACCAGCTTCCTTGTTTTTCTTCCACAAAACGGATTTCTCTATGTTTCTTTCCCTTTTAATTTAATTTATGAAACAAACACAGCTGAATGGCTACGTTCTAAATTCGAAATATTATCTGATTTTCTTCAGTTATTCTGAAATGATATTCGCATTTTTTTTTGTCATTGTCTTCCTGATTAACCAGACTCTTTTAAGCTCCTCCCACAGCTCTTTCACATGTTTGCGTAAAGTGAGGTGGCCCCAAGGACAAATTACTGTCGAAGAGAATCGACCTAGTGAACTAAAATGATAACCTCCGCCGAGGCAAGTCGGTCAACCACTACGACAACCCTTAGGTTGATATATTCACATTAGTCTACAACAATTAATGAAAGTCCAAACTGTTCTAATGGGTTTATCGCCCATAAAAAAAAAAAAATCAAACCAATTGTACATTTTTAAGGGCTTGATCCAAGCGGTAGTAAGAGAAATAATTTGTCAAAAATAGACCATCATTTACTTTTGTGAGAATTATGCTTTATTTGGGTAGAAATCGATATCCTATTAATTTGATTTGATAACTGGATAATAAACACATCAAAACCTACAATATGAACAAATCAGATTGTAAAATGAAATATTGTGTGACATGAGAATCATAGGAGAGGATCATACATCAAAATGCTCATTTTCACAAAGGGGGTCGTTGCAAATCATGTTGCTGGCTTGTTTTCTATAGAGCAACAAATGAATCGAGCTTTTTGCAAGCAGTTCGTGGCTTGGCTCGAGTTTTATGCTCGTTTATTAAACAAATTTGCTACAACTCGGCTCGGCCAGTTTAAAGACGCTAGACTCGTTTATATGCTCCAGCTTGAGTTTTCAGCTTGTTTACTGAACAAGCCGAGCTCAGATACTACAAAGCTCAACTTGTCTCGGCTCGTTTGCACGCCTATTTGCTGCAGATTATGAGTCGGGCCCATGGCTTGGAATCTGAGACTTGCCAGCTCGGGACCTCTCTCTCTCTCTCTCAATTGAGTAGGAGCAATTCTGTTAGATCATATGAATTGAGGCTACCCTTTATGATTAAAAATGTATCACGAGAATGTTATGCAACATCTGAAAATGGGTTTTCCCAAACAGTCCCCAATTCCACCCCTACTGGCTTTACGAACTCCATAAAAAGAAAAACTTTCTTTCCATCAAAATCCACAACAAGAAGCAGCAAAATCCCCCAAAACTCCGCGAGCTTTCTACCCACATTAGGCTTTCTTGGTGACCTTTCATCGAACACCCGCAGTGCGCAGTGGATTCAAATTCTGTCAATTTTGACCCTCTATTTCATTTGAACCTTCCACCTCCAATGCATCCTCTGTTTAGGGACTTGAATATATTTGGGCCTCCAATACCCAATCATCAGTTCATTACTGAGCTGCAGAGGAGAGAGCTCTTCAATGATAAGTTCATAGTTTTGAGAAATTTGATTCCTAACCCCATCAAGGTAATACTCCTATTCACATCTCATTACAGAAATATAACTGTGTGTGTGTGTGTGTGTGGAGTTAACACTCTTTCTTCAATTGAAAATGATAGCAACATACAATTCAAATGACACAGAAAAATCAATGGGTGTTCTGAGGATCAAATTAGTGTGTACCGAGGAGGGTCTTATCCAAAATGAATACAATAACATATTGATTTGTCATACAAGGTTCTTTGTATTTTTTGTATGGAATCCCTCCTCTACAGCCAAACCCTAGCAGCTTGATCACCTTCTTCCCCTCCGTTCCCATAGGATCTCATTCTCAACCCATATGTACCAGGGGGAGGGGAGGATTTTCACCCCTGGAGGGTCTTTCTCTCTCTCGATCCTCATCTTCTTCTCAAAATTATCGAGCTATGGCCACTTGCTCTCTTGATTTGGGAAGTTTGGGTTTTCGGCATGGATCCTTTTAGCGACGGTGGCAGGGATGGCACGTTTCAATCTCGAACATTATATATTCTCTTTAGATCCACACATGGGTACCCCAAAACCTGTGGACCTCCTTTCCCGGTGTAGGGCTCCGGGGAATGTTTGTGGAAGTCTTTTTTCGGGGAATCTGCTAGCAGGATTGCTAATGTTTTAGTTCATGATAGGTTTGTTTCGGTTTTAGTTATTGAGATGCTTGTTTTGTAGCCCCTGTGGGCTTAATTTTGATTATAAAAAAAAAGGTTTAGAATTTGGATTTTGGCAAGACCTTTTGAAAAAAAGAATTTAAGAAAAAAAAAACAACCTCAAATTATGTAACAAGTTAATTAGATCTTGCCAAATTATGGGCTGACAAATCTTAGGGACAAAATTGGAAAAAAGGTGATTTCTAACTTTTGGCATAACTCTCTCTCTCTCTCAATCACATTACCAAAAATGCAGTCCGAAAAGTATAGCCATTATTGAAGAAAATAAAGCAATGGCATTTGCTTTGCACCATTGGAGCAAAGGATCGTCACTGTAGTGATTATACTAGTACCTTGGCTAGGGACGGAGGAAAGTGTATGGATGAAGGGGCCAGACCACCCCCAACCTTGCTGTAAATTTAGCGTAAAATACACATTAAATATTCATAGTATTCTACATCGGCCCCTCCAAACTTAAAAAAATAAAATATAAGTGTCTATCTAGTGGAAATTAAATGATTATTTTCGATCTGTCAATGTGTGTACTGTTTTTGCCAATTATGAAAGGAAAAGACTAGATTAGTACATTTTTCTTGTAGAATATTACAAGTGTTTCTTAGATTTCATTGTAAGAAATTAGAAGTATAATAGGCCATCTTTGTTTGACATTTGGAACAATTTTTGTTTGGATGAGTACACCAAAGCATGACAGAGCATCAGTGGTGGGAGATGCCATTGATTACATCAAAGAGCTTCTTAGAACAGTCCATGAGCTAAAAATACTGGTGGAGAGGAAGAGATGCAGCAGAGAGAGGATCAAAAGGCACAAGACAGAAAATGATGGTCCTGATCCAGACCAGTCCTCCTACAATGGAATGAGTCCTCCCGTTCAAAAAAAAAAAAAAAAAAGATTGAGGGTCTCATGGATTAAGAGGAAATTCAAAGACACTGAAATCAATGTCTCGATCATTGATGATCAAGTAGCCATCGAAATTGCCTCTCAGCAAAAGAAAATCAACTGTTTGTTGCCTGTTTCGAAGGCTCTCGATGAGCTTCAGCTGGATATTCATCACGTTGGGGATTGGCTTATCGGTGATAACTACTGTTTTTTCTTCGCTAGTAAGGTGGATAATCTTTTTTGTTTTTTATACTACTTTTGGATTGAAAACCATTCCCACTTTTAAGTCATTTTATGTCCTAATTATGCACTTCATATTTGGTGGATTTTGATAGCCATACTGCCATAGTAAACAAGAAATCATTAGAGTCAGGAGACTTGTTTTGAGAACAAAAACAAAAATACTCCTACTTATTTTATACTAAGAAAGTTGTACACATCTCAGAAGCTCTTAAAATAAGTATCAAACACTCATTCAAAACATGCTCACAAAATTGTAGCTTCTCTCTCGACGATTTTTATTCTTGTGTAACAACTTATATGGAATTTTCCCCAGCATTAGCATTTTTACTTGTTATGAAAGTATTCACATAGTCAAGACAAATATTCTGAGATTGTAAATAATTCTTGCAGATACCCTAGTCACTTGCATATCACCTGTCGTCTCTCACTCCCCAATATTGTCAGACCATATTTCACATTCCCGTGGTATTTCTATTTCATAGTATTTTCTAATTTTGATGGCATATATCTGTGTTGGTGTTGATTATATTGCAGAAATGTGAAGGTTCTTCTGTCTGTGTCAGTGCTATAGCAGACAAAGTAATAGAGATTGTGGACAAACAGTACCCAGCAATTCCAACTTTACCAGAGAAGAAAGGTTCCTATGAAGTGGGTACCTTTTCCCGTCTTTGAATGACTGATATGCTAGGTAAAATTAGAAGTAACAAATTTGCTAGGACAAAGAAGAAATAAAGTAGCAACTTCTC
Source organism: Gaultheria prostrata (assembly GCA_036023075.1). Classification (NCBI taxonomy): domain Eukaryota; kingdom Viridiplantae; phylum Streptophyta; class Magnoliopsida; order Ericales; family Ericaceae; genus Gaultheria; species Gaultheria prostrata. The sequence goes on along the minus strand of JAXBDA010000364.1, from coordinate 48,057 downwards.
TGGTTTTCAGGTTTTTATTTTGTGGTTTGAACTTCTAATCGCGCCAAGTGAAAATGTCTTTGTATTCCTTGTCATCATAACACTTGCTTGCTAATCTAAGTTATCTCTTGATAAGTTCTCTCTCCTTTGGGTTGTGAATTACTTGGTGTCAATAGATTTTTCCATCTTTCCAGTTTCTTTATAAATGTTTAAAATCCTCTTTCCAAAGTCCTAGGAGTTTTGCATAAATACGCGCTTGGATAGATGGGGCCCCTTCCTTGGAGGTAAGTCAAAAATACCCCCCCAAAATAAAAAGATTTTTGTGAGCATCTTATTCTGAATAAGCTATTAGCATCTCCCTTATAGATGTCTATTCATGATTTATTTTCTATCTTGTAATTTTACGGAGCAAGCAATTGGCACCTATGTTTATGGCTGTTCACCGATCCGACCCGTCCGACAACACAACCCAACCCGACCCTAAAACAGCTTGCAGATTCATACTTTCTTTTCTATCTTGTAATTTTCCTTTAATGCCAACACAATATTACTTTTTCTTGCCGATCGAAAAAACAAAACTCGCAAGTGGAAGCTAGTTAATGAATTACAAGCTAGTTAATGAATGTGCAAGCTAGTTAATGAATTACAAGAACTGCAAGTGGAGATGTACACTTACCATGATGAATCTGCTTAGTCCTTGATGCTGGCTCAGCTATCAGATTAAAGGAACGAGAGATCAACTCTCTCTCTCTCTCTCTCTCTCTCTCTCTCTCTCTCTCTCTCTCTGTGTGTGTGTGTGTGTGTGTGTGTGTGTGTGTGAATATGCACATGGAAATGCTTCCAGCCCTATTTTCTTTGCTAAGTTATCAGTTTTGGCTCCTCCACTCAGTTCCTTCAATAGAATTCATCAGTATGTGCCCGCTGGCAACTATTCCGTAAATGATTCGTCATTTTGTCCAGTATACTATATATCTCCTTAGTTTTGCGGTGTGACTTGTCACCCTTTCGAAACTCATGAACCACACCATCCAGTTCAACAGAACTACACCCAGGAATCTTTCTTATTTTCCTTTCTTTCATTGCCTTTCTCATCTTCAAAGCGTCTCTCCGCTTATTTGCAGAGAAATATATGTTAGACATGAGTACGTATGGCCCGTCTCCTCTAGGCTCCACATTCACTAGTTTTTCCATAACATTCTCACCTAGCTCAACATTCCCATGGATCCTACAAGCTCCCAGTAACGCTCCCCAAACAAAAGCATCAGGTTCGATCGGCATATTCCTAATAAACTCTTCTGCTTCATTTACCAACCCCGCACGACCCAATAGGTCAACCATGCAGCCGTAGTGCTCCATTTGGGGTTCGAGATCATGTACTCCTGACATCTCTAAAAAATGCTTATGCCCTTCCTCCACAAGTCCTGCATGGCTGCATGCCATAAGCACACCTAAATATGTCACGCCGTTCGGTTCTATGCCCATCTTGGAAATCTGAGAGAAAATATCCAATGCTCTCTCTCCTTGTCCGTGCATTGCTAGCCCTACAATTACAGCTGTGTATGTATAGACGTCTCTGAATTTCATGCCATTGAATACTTTCATTGCTTCATCCATGCTTCCACACTTTGCGTACATATCTACCAATGCATTCCCTATAAACCCATCTGCTTTGATGCGGTTTCTTTCCACATAGGCATGAACCCATTTCCCCAGATCAAGCATGCCTAGATTATTTCTTTCCACATAGGCATGAACCCATTTCCCCAGATCAAGCATGCCTAGATTAGCGCATGAATTGAGCACGCCAACTATAGTGAAATCATCAGGCTTGACACGTCGTCTCTGCATCTTCCTAAACAATTTTAAGACCTCTTTGAATTCCCCTTGCTGCGCCAATCCTGATATCATGGAATTCCAAGAAACCACATTCTTCACCGGCATATCATCAAAAAAATTGCGAGCAAAATCAGCATCACCACATTTTAGGTACATATCAATTAATGCATTCCCAACAAAGACATCAAACTTCACCTTATGGTCAAGCATATACCCGTGTATCCTCCTACCCAAAGTCAAATCTCCCAACTTAGCACACGCAGAAAGGACAATCACCATTGTCATTTCATCAACCTGAAAATTCGCATCACACATATCGAAAAACACCCGTACGGCTTCCTTCCAAAACCCCATCTTAACATAACCCTGAATCAATGTAGTCCATGAAACCAAATCCGTATGAGGACTTTTGTCTAACATCTTTTGAGCTGACTCAATAGCCCCACAAACAGCATATAATCTAATCAATGTGTTAACCACATACAAATCCAACATAAACCCATTCTTAACTACAATGGCATGAACCTCCTGACCTTCCCTCAATGCACGGGATTCCGTGCAAGCCTTGAGAAGAAAAGGGTACGTGTACTTATCAGGAATCAAACCCTTCGCTCGCAATTCAATATAAAACAATAATGCAATCAACGAGTTGTTGTTCTTGCAACCCGAAAAGCACCGAATAATCGCATTGTACACACTAACACCTGGAAATTAATATATTTCTGAATGAATAGGAGTTGCAGAATTAACAATTTGGAAATTAATATACTTCAGCAAAGACCCGTGGATTCTATGGTAGACAACATGAATATAGTGAACTTGATTGATTATGTAACTGTTCACAGAGGACAATGGGCATTAATGATTCAAGCAGTTTAAACTCAATTGACTGAGAGAAAAGCCTAGTTACCTGGATTGGAAATTTGGGCGAAAACTGAATTCACGTAGCTTGGGTCTATATCAGGAAATTTGGCGCACAAAGTGAGAATTTTTGTGCAGACGAGTTGGGTTTGAGGAATTGGGCTTGTTTTGATGATGTAGGAGTGGATTTGTTTCAGTTCTTGTGTGGATTTGCAGGAATTGAGTGTGTGGAGCGTTGAGAAATCTTGGGGACCAAGAAGATGAGAGGGATGTGGAGATGTAGTTGTCAAACGATAAGAAGAAGAGGAGAAGCTCATCTTTCGGGGTTTTGAATCATTTGATTGAGCAATTGAGCGAGATAAGATGTTTAATTTACCAAAAACAATAACAATAATAATAATAATAATGGACAGAGAGGATAGGGAGGAGGAAGAGTACTTTTGGAGAAAAAAAAAAATAGGGAAAAAGGAGGGAGAAATCTACTGTACAAGTTTTAGCACTGAGCATACAGCTCATTACGAGCATCTACAAAATAAGGGAATGTTCCACTTTTTTAAGTTAAGATATTGCGATTGAATGACTTGTCTCGTAAAGTTTAATAAATTATTTTTGAATATAAATCAATCTTAATGATGTCAAATTTGGCATTAAACTTTAACCAAGTTTTCAATTGCCTAGATGTCATTTGAGAATTCGAATTTGTTCACATTCATTAAATGTCCATGAATACCCTCACAATTGTTGGTGATTGCATCTAATTGCCAGGTCCTATCAAATTTAACCATGGTAAATATTATTGGTTAAAGCAGAAAGTCTAGGTACCTTAGAATGTGCCTAGAATTTGAAATTTAACCGTTTATATTTACTTTCATTGAATTTCAAATTTTGGGAGATTTTCTGAGTATATTTTGTAGTGCTCTGCCTAAAATGGTGGACAAATAAATCCCGAAGGAAACTTATGTGCGTTTTTTTCCCGCTGATACGCGAGAGATTAAGCCCACCCCATTGTATTAAATCCTGCTACCACGTTTTTCTGATACTATCTCTTTTTTCGTTTCTTTATCCAAAGTCCATTGTTGTTAAAATCTTACGATACGGGATACGTATCCTACGATTCGTATCGTCTCCTTAGGAAAACGATACGTATCTCATCCCGTATCCTTTTTGTATAGAAATCCTACGATACGATGGCGTATCCTACGATATACATGTGTATCCCGATTCAGTACATATCCTACGACTATTTAATGGAAGAAAATTCAAGCATTATTGTAAGAAGCGGAGCCTTAAACACATTAATATAAGTCATTTGAGTGTCATTCAAATTATTTGAAAGATATCAAACCCAATGTAGAGCTTGAATACAAGAAAAATCATACTTCGATCGTGTTTTGGGATAATATTAATAGGAATTTTCTTTTATGTCATTGACTAAGATAGCAAGAAACCTCAATCTGATAAATTCCAGTTGAGAGGCTTGAAATTTTGCACTTAAGAACTTAGTTTGTTGGTGTGATTAGGTATCAATATTTATTAATTGTATAGAAATTATGGTTAACATATCTTACGATACGCGATACATATCCCGATATTATTTATAAAATAGAAAAACGATACACGATACGTATTCCGATTTCAAAACCTTTCCAAACCCAAGACAGGTAAAGAAACAATTTGCAATTTGACATGTTAGCCATTTTTGTCCATTTTTTCCAATTTAGTCCCTCAATTTGAGATCTCCCCCGTTGGTTTTCGTGTTATTCCCTAGTTTCGCCTTGCCCTCTTGGTCTTTTTACATTTTTCGGGAAACTACTTCTTCGCTTTTCTAGACTTTTATGCTTTGTTCGATACCTAGGAAAAGAAAGGAAAGGAAGAAAAATAAAAAAATTTCCTCTTCCTTTGTTTGAGTTGAGAAGAAAAGGAGAGGAAAAATAACTAAACTAAATTATTTTAACTAAAAAATTTCCTCTTAATTTTCCTTAATTTTTCCTTCTTTTTTTCTCTCTTTTACTCAAATGCATATTCATGTGTTTTCCTTCTCTGTGATTTGATACTACTTCTTGAGCCAAGAAAAAAAACACAAGCCTATTTTTTCGTATGTTCTTGAAAATTTTCCTACGACGGGATTTGTCTCTTTTGTAGAGAAATTATTCGATATCCCAACTAAGAAAACTTCAAATTTCATCCTCACGAGAGGCACTTGAAATGAGAGCGGAAATAAAATATTCTCATTAAATGAATAAAGAAAAACTCAATGACCACCTAATTAATGGCTGAGTTTTTCTGTGGATTTGAACCGTGGATTAAGGTTGGTTGGATGGTGACAATTGTTAAAAACAAAATTCAAATGAGTTGTTTAAGCAAGATTAATGAACTTCGATCTTTCACATAACTGAATGTTAAACAGCAAAAGTAAACCTGATTCTAAAGCTTTAATAATAATGCACACACATGGCACGAGGTGACTTTGAATTAATTGCAAATTGAGACGATTTGACTTGCAGTCAACTCAACTCGCGATCACAAAGCTTTACCACATGCCCAACCCATTCCGTTCACCCTCTCAAAACACGGGTGATAGTGTGGGTTTGGTTGGGCTGAACCAGTTTGATGGGTTGATGTTTTTAGCACACCCCTATGATGTTGATTCCTTTTGTATATTTCTTTTCCTTAATAGGAAATCCCGATAATTAAGTAATGGTACGTCTGGATCCTGTGCATTGCACGGGTTACTGCTAGTTATATATTAATGCAACAAGTCATCATTTAATTTATCAAGTTTTGTCTTAAGAACATCTATAAAATACTCCAATGGCTAAACAAATTACAATTATATTCAAAATTGTGATAAGATTTGCAAGCTCATTCAATCTTCAAATTCAAATTTCAAAATCATCGTGATCTACTATCAAGAAGTTATGCTCTATTTCTTTTTTTTTGGTACACAGAAGTTATGCTCTTCAAAAGAATAACGGCTAATCTAAGTTACAATTAATTATAAAGTCCTCATAACATATCCATTGCTGATTCAGCTGTCCTTTTCGGATTTGGGGTTCGCGTAGCGATCCAAGTCACTACACTCCCGTGGTGATCTTAATTGTGGCCCCTCTATAATCCGTATTTGTCATCGGAACCGTTCAATTTGTCATAAATGTTGAGTGGATCATTCATATAAAAAATCAAATTAATTGAATATTGGTAGCCATATGGTCTGATACCATTTATTTTACAAAAATGAATGGCCAATATAATTTAGTGAATAAACGGTAAGACAAATTTTTCTCAGTTTTGTGTCTACCAATCTCCAATGATCCAAATCTTTTGAACTCCTATTGTGCTCAACATTCCGAAAAAATGAACGATTTAGATCCCAAAAAAAAGATTTCAGAGGACCCACGATTGAGGTCACCACGGAAACCCCTGATTGATTCAGTTCTTTTAAAATTAATTTTAAAAAATAAAAAAAATTCCATGCGACACTTTTCCATCAGCCATTAGTCTCTAATGAGTATTGAGAGTGTATATTGTGGGATGGGTGACCAGTTTATTATATCCTCCGCTATATATTTTTATCTGCAAAAGGTGAGGAGTTTAAGATTATTGTTAATCTTTTGACTGTAACAAAGAAGACTACGAAGGATTGAGAACCAAGGACGGAAAGGGTGACCGCTTTATTCAAGTTTCAAAAAAAATTTATTTGAAATATAATTCTAATAATTTTAATAAAGTTTACAATTATACATATGGGTTCGCCAGCTCAACTAATTAAATATTTTTGTGGTGTTCGTCTAACCCCACTCGAATCCTGTGTTTGTCCCTAAATAGACCAGATGAGCAACCAATCATGGATTTATGGCTTTGCTCATGGCTGATTAAATTAATGTAAGTGATTCATATTAAAAGTTTTGAAAGTACTTTCATTTTTTGCTAAAACTTATTATAGGGTAGTAGTACTAAATATGTATGGTTGTTCATAAGTAATTTCTTCTTGCTTATGACAGAAAATTTTATTGCTTGTGTTTTGTTAGTAAGATCTTACGAAATCGTTCTCTCAGCTGTTTTTTAACACATTTTAACACTAAAATGCTCACTACTTCATAATGATTTTCCTTTCACGTACATCTGGTCCAAACACATGATCGAAGAAATATACTAAATACTAAAGCAAGTGGTGGCTAATTCATGCGGTAGAGCTCTTGGATGCTCACACTGCATCTCAGGATCGAGTCCCCCTCCCCCATGTAATAGAGTAGGAATGACGAATGACAGGGAAAAAAAATTAGAAATGTACTAAAACTGGTAGTTAATGTAGATATTGCTGAGTTAAGTAGAAAGTAATCAAAGAATTTTGGGTATTTAATTTTTCCCAATCAATTTTTAATTCATTTTGAGTCTAATTAACGAAAACTATTCAAATTGCCACATAAAAAGTATTACATGTTCTCTTTCAATTGTAAAGTCCATGACATTTGATCAAGATTCAAGGCATAAAGTGGACAACGAATAGAATTGACCAGAGTTGTTGGGGATAATATCGCCGAGTGGTGCTATAGGGTAAACAAGAATTCATAAGATTTGATTGGGATATTGTCATTGAGGTTCATACGTGGCGTAATCAGTTATGTTCGTCTTCATCCAAAATAACGTCCTTTGAATTGTGCCCATATATGAACTTTATACTCATTAGTATGTGTTTATTAAGGTGAGGAGTGTTAGGGGAACAACTGTCCAAAGAGTAGTCTAAATTACCAATTTTATTGCTTGTGGAATTATCTTTTGAAGGTAGAATTTTGTTAAATTCTGAATTTTTTTATACCATCGATGATTTATGTGTAGACCTTACCGACTTAAGGTAAGTGTAGAACTTATAGACTTCTTGCCCATATGCTTACCTTAAGTCTATAAGTTCTACACATAATATGCATATTTGCATAAAGTCCGTAAAATGCTTAGTAGAGGAAAACACTTTAAAGACTTCTTGCCCATATACTTACCGTAAGTCTGTAAGTTCTACCCATAGTATGCATATTAATTTGCATAAAGTCCGTAAAATGCACAGTAGAGGAAAACATTGATGGTATAAAAAAATTCAGAATTTAACAAAATTCTAACTTCAAAGATAATTCCACAAGCAATAAAATTGGTAATTTAGACTACTCTTTGGACAATTGTTTCCCTGACGTAATTAATTTGGAACCATCTTTGTTAATCTCAAATTGTTAATTAATTGCAATTGTCTTCACATTTTTAGCATTTTCTAATTTTAAAAATATTTACAGTAGTCATCACGATGAATGAATTTTATGTCTGGACTAGAAAATGAACAGGCTTTGCATTGTTGAAATAAATTGTGAATTTTTATCTCCTGGAGTGGAGTACCGCCATGTGAGTACTCTAGACTAGAGGCCGCATGAATGTGTAATAGTAGAAGCCACCGAGCACCATGTGCCCGTGCTCTCGGAACACTTAATTATTTTTTGTGTTTGAAAGGGTGCCTACGCAGCATTACACCAAAAATAACAGAAGTCCCAAATATTGTGGAGGAACGTTTGAGTTTTGTAACTCAATTTCCGGGGTTAAGATCGATGAGAGAGAGATATATTTGTTCTGGTAACCAACCAGAGATGCATAAACTTATAACTCCAAGCTACTGCTCTCATCAGCTCTCTCTCATAACTCTGCTGTTTCTTGCTGATTTCCAGTAAGTAAGTTTCTCTCTCCTTTCTATGGTTTGAAATCTTGCAGTGTTAGATCGTATCGTTTTTCAGAGGAGACGATACGAAACGAATCCTATGATACATATTCTGTATTGTGGGTTTTTAAAAACTATTGTACAAACGCATAAGAAATCTGAAAGTCCTAAATGGAACCGATCAAAGTATGTCAATGCCCAGTTAAAAAAGAAGAAGATGGTTCTCAAGAACCAATGACAGAAAAGCCATTTTCAATTGAAAACCATTGAAATGCTATTGATTGGATCGGAGAACTACATGTACATAAAATCTACACGTGTAGATCAATATAGAGAGAGATTGTTCCGTGTTAAAAGAACTCAAATTGATGACAGCCAAACAGGCACATATAGAAGCTCTCCTTTTTCAATCAATAGTTGTATATACTCATTATCATCATATAGAATAGCTGTAATTAGGGGGGAAAATTCATTGTCGAGTGGGTATCATGTGGTGCCTGCTCGCACACATTCGGCCATCCAAAAATGCAACAGACGAGTCTGGATTCAAAGTGCTACATGAATATAAAAAATGAAAAAAGAAAAGAAACTGTGTGTTTCAATCTGGGCCGTCCGTTGCATTTTTGAACAGCCGGATGTGCACGAGCGGGCACCCATGTCACCCGTGCCCACCCAGCACTGAAAAATTCCTCGTGATTAGGGGTTTATATTTGTATCAAGTGATTCCAACCTAAAATCAATTGGTATTAGTTGGAGTAGCCTCTAGAATAAATTAAACAAGTGTCTAAGCTCGGGTGACTTTTGTGAGCGATGTGGATGAAGTCTAACATTGACATTCCAATAATTGGTTTAATCAATTATTTGACATGGCCAAATTCAATATTGCAGTTTCGCTCCAATTTTACTGTGGAGATTTTGAACCTGAGGCTAGGAGGGAGCAAAGTAGCTAACACCTAAGTTCCAGGCCAAGGGGTTCTAGGATTTGTAACATAGCAATTCTATTTAAATACTATGATATTCATGAGATTTACTTTATATCACAGCCCAAAAGACATTTTTTGCCTCATCTGATGAGGGATGTTCTTGTACCACGGGTACTTACCACACTGTATGAAGATTACAATGCTTCAATTTTAGTGAAAATGACAAATTTATTCTGCAGGTTAGTTTTTGCCCTGTAAGGAAAGAAATTCCCTTTTTCTCAATTGTGACAGTTTATCAATTGGGTTCATTAGGATAATGTTTGATGCTGATTCCCATGATTCGAGCTCAGCCACAACGTTGACGATAAATAGCACTTGTCGTCGTGCCAAAATTTTCAACCTCTTTAGTACAAATTCCATTATTACGTGAGTCTGAGAAATTTCTCTTCAAGTATATTATGATTTGGCTCTTCATTTTCCATTGCTTCTGTGAAATGACTCGGCTCGTGCTCTTTATTTCAATGATTACAGACGAGTGTCTCAACATAGTTATGGACTATGATTTTTGTTCCCCCAGCAAAAGTATCATGCTTTATATCAATTTCCATGGATTTTCAGCAACAAGATTTCCATGTCATAAATGGTTTTCCTAATGCAGATACATCTGGTTGTTGCTTATGCTTAATCAATAGCAGAAGATGTACAAAACAAAAACATTTGATGAAATTTTGTACTTTTTTTTGCAGGTTCAAATTAAGAAGCAACCAACTCTTTTGGTGCTGTGCAACACAAAAACTTCCACAACAGCAAGCCTGAGGACCTCACGACTGTTGCCCCGGTCCTTGATTAAACAGCTACAGAGAATTACAATAAGATGGACACTACACGACACTTAGCGAAATCATCCTCCCGGTAAATACATGTTCCCCTCATTCTCTCCAAAACTATTTTAATTCCAAAAGACTAACTTTGTCCCTGGTTTTTCAGGTTGTTGAAATCCTCATCACATATCCAGCTCCATGTATGCTGTGTACCCTTCACTCTTGACAGAGTAAGAATAAACCACACATCTTATTCTCTCTCTTTTTGGGGGGTAAGACTGTTAAGAGGCATGGGTAGTAGAGGTTGACACTAAGGGAAGGGCAGACCAAAATTGACTTTACGGATTGTAGTTCTATGATATATGAATATTGCTGAACATGATTCTTCGACATAGTTCAATGTAGAAAAGAGATTCATGTAGCCGGCTCCAATTGATTAGGACTTCAGACTTGGTTCTGTTTGGTTTGACAGATGGAGGGATGGTGGTTTGTTTTTCCCATTACAACTTGTTTGAGCTTTTCACATTGTTTTTTTATCATGTAATATCTCAGGAACTTATGGCTGCAAAATCGCTAAAAATATTCGAGCTACTCAAAGAGAATCCTAAAGGAGACATATCTCGTTTACTGACAGACATTCCTACTGATCCTGAAACTTTTGAGCTTGTAGTGAGGTTTTGCCACGGCCTTGACCTAAAACTGTCGCCTGAAAATGTTGTTCCCCTCACATGCCTTGCTCACTACCTTGAGATGAAAGAAACCCACAGCACCAATAATCTACTAAAGAAAGCTTTAACCTATTTTGACCAGCGAATCCTCCCTAGCTGGAATGATTTAGTTAAAACCCTGAGGGCCTCCGAAAAGGTTTTTCAACAAGCTGTGGATCTGGGCTTGGTTGGTGCCTGTGCTGAGTCCATTATCGCGATGGCACGGGTTAACCCTCAACTTCTCGGGGAACCAATAAGGAATCCAAGCCATGATGATGTTGGTGATAGTGATTGTGAGGAACAGGAAAATGTGTATAGACCAAATGCTAAGAGGCAGCTTTTTGTTCTTGATCGGCAGTCGGAGGATTTGAATACACTCTCTCTTCAGCTTTATGAGCCCATCATTAGGGAAATGATTCGTCGTGAAGTTCCAATGGAATATGTGGCAGCATCTCTCTGTCAATACGCAAAAAAGTGGGGTTTTCCCGGCAGCACAGGAGGGGATGATGTACTGATTTACAGGAGGAATTCGGGGAGAGAAGTTATTGAAGCAGTGGAGAGACTTTTGCCTCACGAGCACGGACTCATTCCGTGCACATTCTTGTTTGAAATGCTGAATTCTGCTATAATACTGGAAGCTAGCTCCGAATGTAGAGAAAGGCTTGAGATTAAAATCGGAAAACAATTGGAACAGGCAACAGTCAAAGACCTCCTGATACCATCCCAAGGGTATGCTAAAGAAATGGAGTACGATGTGGAATGCGTTAAGAGGATTTTGAAGAGTTTTTACTGCAACTATGCTCGTTCAGACATTTCTGGACTAATCATCGTAGCAGAACTGGTTGAAGATTTCTTGGTTGAGGTTGCAAGCGACGTGGATTTGAAAACAGAAACATTTATATTACTTGCAGAGATTTCGATCTCAGCATCTGTTGGAACGCAAAGGAGCTCTGATGGAATATACAGGGCGGTTGATGTCTACTTGGATAAGCATAGGTTTTTGACAGAGTCAGAGAGAGAAGACGTGTGTAGCGTATTGGATTGCCATAAGTTGTCCCCAGAAGCTCGCGAACACGCTTCACAAAACGACAGGCTTCCATTGCGATTGGTGGTGCAAGTACTTTTTGTGGGACAGTTGACCTTGAGAGAGACTTTGACAAAGGAAGTGGAGGGCTGTGACGATAGGTCGAGAAAGTTGGCGGTGAGAGAGGAAAAGGAAGAATCTTTTAGGGTTAGTGGTTGTGAGGTGGAAGTGAGGACGGAGATGGAGAGAATGGGAAGCAAGGTGATGGAGTTGGAGAGAGAGTGCGATACGATGAAAAGAGAGATTCAATGCGGTTGCTGCTGCGGCGGAGTGAAGAAGAAGGAGAAAGTTGGATTGTGGAGAGAAATGAAGAGGAAGTTTGGGTGCACGACTAGTGTGATGAAATGTGATTGCCATGTCAAGAGGCAGAAGAAAGTGCATCCAAGACACTGAGTATGCCAATAAATTTAAACTCAATTTAATTTTCTTGTTTTCTTTGGCTTCCTTCAATGTGATGTAAGATCATCAACTAATAGAACTGGTTTTTGTGTTGGCCCCAGGGATTATGTATTTTTTAATCATGACTATTAATTTTAGTGTTGCAGCACGCCATTTAGCTGTAGCTAGGGTAATTTTCCACCAAATAGTCAAGAAAAGCTTGGAAATCTAACTCAAGGACCGCGTTGGAATGAACTGACAGTTGTTTTTTATTCATTGAAGTTATCGATGTTGTTTCCATTGGTTTTGTTCTCTCGACTTCCTCCCTTCGGGTTTAGAATCCTTTTCATCTAGCATTTCCCCTCTAAGATTGACAATATCTGCGGCATTTAGTTTATTGCTTCTCGGCTTCGTAATCTATTCTTTGTAGCCAATCTACTCAGATGATCATCCATTCAATTTTAGCCCATCTGGGCACACGGTGGGAACCAAACAACTCTGTCCCGTGATAATTGAGGTCCCTTTTCTCCTATTACACTCTCTGCTGATTTAGCATAGAATCTGCCATTACGTGTATCAAGAGTATGGGCTATAATATGCACCGTAGCTGAGTTCCTAGACCTTGGCCATTTCCAAAATTACAGACTATAGCTTCGCCATGCCTCCGATGAAGGGGGCCAATAGGGTGCCGGTTGTCCAACTACAGAAAGGTATCATACCCATCGCCAAGCACATATTTGATTCGTCATAGTACTATGGGCCTAAGAGTAAAAGATTTTCTTCAGTCTATTATGCAGTGACAGGGATGCTCATGGTCTAGAACAAAATACTTTGTGAAGATTAAAGATTTTGTTTTTTGGTCGAGAACTTCTTTAGTTATTGTGCGCAAAATACTTGTTCATTCTGGTTAAAAACTGTGTTTAGATCATGGATTTGCAGAACTATTAATCCAGTATCTTGAGTAAATTGCTCCCGTTGGCCAATCAATCGTTTGAAATCCAACGCTGCTGGATATCACTATAAACTACACTTCAATAGAATTTTATCAACCCTTTTTGCCTTGGAGGAAGAGAAGTGAACCAATAATTCTCCTCCTTCATCATCAACTATATCTTCTTCCTTTGAAAGACAGCCAAGGAGAAGTGCAACTTGGTGCTGGATATTTGCAGGATGAACCCTCCAATAATTCGTCCCGTTTTAACCAAGCAAGCCAAGAAGAGTGGATATCCTTCAAACTATGCTCTAGCACAAGATACTCCATCAATTGATCAAGATCAAAGTTCGTGGCGCTTTTATTGATGACAAAGCTTCCTCCAGTCATTTTGAAGCTCATTGTTGTGGAGATTTTGGATCTCAGAGCCTGACACCATCTTAAGTTCCTTCCGGATGGGATCGGTTTGCTCTTGAGTCTTGACATACTTGGACATGTTTGAGTGTGATTTTTTTTTATTACTACATGCCTAAAGGTCTTGCTAACCTATCAAATAATGGTTTCTTTACTGGATATTAAAACTACAAACAACCATGTCCTCTCGATTATTTGTCGAGGTTTGAAGGCCAAGAAAATTGAACATCCGTGTGTGAAAGATTCCCTACAGAGAGACACCTCCGGGCTTTATGAAAAATCAAACCCCTGAAACAATCAACTAGTATATCCTGGAGAGGATGCAATTAACTAGGTGATCACGCATGCAAGCAAAATATGATGGATTGGATGTAAAACATCCAACACTCAAAATATCGAAGAACATGGCAAGAATAACCAAGAACCAACTACGATACAAGAAGCACCACCACGCGTCTCCCAAGAAAGAATACCCACAATCTAGCCTAGCATAACTCCAGGCGACACTTCCACTCTACAGAATCATTGAGACCTAAAGATATGATTTCTAGGCCTACAAGGTGCCTAGGAGGGCAACTGAAGCATCAAATGTCCCATCCACCCATCGAAACCTGCTTGATACCTGTGAGGGCTGAGGGTCACGAGGGGTCGGTGGGTTCAGCCACCTGCCCCCAGTTTGGAAGATGAACCCATGACAGCCGAGGCTCATGCCGGACGGTACAAGTCCGGTCCCTCGGACAGCTCATACCCCAACCGGCCGCAAACCAGCTGCCCCAAGGCCTCCGAGGGGGCCTCACCTCTGCTGAGAGCTCACACCCAAACGGATTAGCGGACGCCGCCGAGCCAGGGCGCGCCGGCTGATGTGTACCACCCGGTCCGGTTACGTCAGAAGTGCCACGATGGATACCGGACGGAGAACTTGGGTGTCCTATCCCCGCCGAAGGACGGGGCGTCGGCAGTACCTCCCATATCCTACCCCTTACGGTTAGTGCTGCGCAGCGCGCTACGCCGAAGGCCCTGGACCTCGGGAGCTTTCTGCCACGGAGCCCTTGAGTTGACGGGACTAGTGACAGTGACTGATGTGACTGAAGTGATGTCAGACGGCGCGCCTGTGGCATCTGACAGACCACGTGACAGACCGGGGAGTATTCTCATACATGTTGACTTTTCGGGCGTGTTAGGGCATGACGTCAGCCGAAGTGGCGGGGCTGCCCGAGGCACTCATGACTTGCCCACGTGCTGTGTCAGGTACGAACATGGCACGTGGGACACACCTGAGACTTAGTGAGCAAGTCTCCCCTCGCCTATAAAAGGGGAGCTCACTCACTAAGTCGAGGGTTCTTCTCTCCACTTTCTCTCTACACTCTTTCTTCATATATTTAGGAGTCCCATCACCATTTCCGGGAGCTTACTTGACCGTCGCCACCACCGTCTGGGCTAGGCACTAACGCGGGTATTGCCTGTGCAGGCCATCTTCTCAAGCGAGTTACAACCCCTATCATATCCATGCAAGAGGTTCAGAGCGGTCACATCAGAAAGCACTCCTCACAATGCCAATCAAAAACTGGACCTTCAGGGCCACCGTATATGGGAAAAGCCCTGGCCAAAATTGTTTGCTGACCTGCCTATCTAAAGCTACAACGTAAACTGTACATAAGAGGAGTACAACTCTATGATCTAGGTCACTTTCATCTTCAAGAGGAGCTAGGAGAACCACTGGACAACTGGGATATATTTGATGTACTTGAGTCAGTTAAAGATGATTGAAAAGTAACTGTATTTTTTTTTCAGAAAATTAATTTCCTAGCACAAAGCAGGATGCAGGACTTATGGTTAGCAGGGGTCCAACCGCATGTGTTCTTTCATTTACAACAAAAGCCTTATTCCGGAGGCCTGTTGTCCCCTGTTGTGCCCCCAAGGACAACAGGCCTTGCTATGCCTTCAACAAGGGACACATGCTTAGCCTGAAAATTTGATCCGAACCGTTCATATTGTAGAGCTCTACGAATAAAAAAGTCACGTGAAAGAATCATGTTGATTGGATATCAGTAGCTACAGGATTTGGTTAAATTTGTTTTGGTAGTGCAATTCGAAAATCAAATTTACAGTTCAATTTTTTTTAGAGCAAACATACTTCAGTTACTTCTACGGTTCTACCGATGGCCAATCGACTTATTTTTTGCAGGGATGTTCAACTCACTGGGCTACATTGAACATCCCCAAGCTCTACAATGAGAATTATTCAGATCATATTTTCAAGATTGAGATCAATCCCGTTTTACACTCACAGCAGCGTGTTGTGTCCCAAGGCACAACAACGCCCAACTCGCCTTACATAAATTAAGACGTACATTTATTTCAAAACACAATAAGAATAGACTCCCAAGTATATATCTAGTTGCTAGGTTTGAGAGGCAGATGGTGATGTTTGCTGGTTCTGCTGCAGTTGTGATGCTTCTGCGGAAACTCTATTCAAATTGTGCCATTTTAGGTGCTGTTGTTGCTATAGACACCATACTGTCTGTTTTCTTCAAAATCTATCTTCTATATCATGCACGATACGCGGAGTTTATTCAATTTGCAGTCCAGTCAAATCCAAAGGTGGTGAAGTTTTCACTTATAAACAAGAGGTGGTCTTGTGTTTTGAACCCAAAAGTGAAGTGTTGAGAAGTTTTGCCAAATCATTACATCAAAGAGCCGCATTGGCCGAGGTTCGATAACCATGGAAAAACCCTTAATACCAGACTCTCACGCTGCTCGAAGAAAGGAAAGATTTAGTAAGAGACAACATAATGACAACATAAATAGGTCAAGTGAGTACATAATGATATGACTTTGATGTCCAATCTCGTTTCGAAATCAAGCCAACTACTACCGTCCTGAACCCTAGCATGCATCAATTACTTGAAATTTTCTTCAAGCATCAGATACCTCTAAGATTCTCAACGAAGGAGTTAGACATTTGTACAAACACCAAGCATGTCTCCTTAACAGCAGTTCTATGAGCACAAACTAATTGCACAGAATCAAACATGTACAAAGGTAGGCATCACAGGTTTTCCGAGAGGTATGCGATGGCTATGTGCAATTGACCTGTGACCGCAGCTTTTTATTTTTCTGAATGGAGAACTGGACACTACCAACATAATCAAACCGAGCACAGCTGCCACTTTCTATGCATGAATCTAATAGCTGAAGGAACCCTTAATACCATCCACGCTCTCACCCAGTGATATCCTGCAAAACAGGAGAGGAACGAATTGACAATTATTATTAACTTCACGGGGTTTCACTAGGAAAAAGAAAGACTAATAACTTATCAAGCGAATTATTATCCCGGTAGAAAAAAAGAGTTTCTGGCCATCCAATATGTTCGCTGTAAATAACTCTCCTTCGCCATGCTCAAGTCCAGCAGCTCAGTTTACCAAGGAAGAAAGCTTAATTTTCGGAAAAATAGGGTCACAAAAAAAACCAACCTATGGGCGTTCAGCTCGTTTGAGATTGACTCGCTGTGTAAACATAAATAAGAGTTCTACTCAATAGCAAAAAATTCGAGCTTGAATCTCAATAAATTGGAATCCAAACTTGAAGAACCCACTTGTCAGCTCATTCACTGACCTATTCAGATGGCATTCCCAATGACTTATTACCATGATGCTGAACGTTAACAGTTTACAAAGGGAACCCATCCAAAGAGTCCAATTATGACTCGCAAGTCATGCATCAACTTGAAACAGTTCCTAACATTAACCAGTCTATTAAAAAAAGCTTTGAAGTTGAAACGGAGAAAGCAATTAAAAAAAACCATTAGACTTAACATCTTAAACTATGCTTCACACGCCAATCACCAATGTGAAAACAACTTAAATTCCCCTTTGACCAAACACGGACATTACGCGAACGAATTGCTCTACTATTTTGCCAGCAATTCAAAATCTAGAATTGGCTTCACCTTCTTGTTTACTATATGGATGCAATTTGATTTCTAAATATGACAGGATCATCATATGATTTTTGGGAAAGGGTTATTTTAGAACATTTTGCTTTCAGGGATTTGAATTTATAAATAGGTCTCCAAAGTCTTCCATTTAGAGGATGTCATATGAGAACCAATAGAGTTTATTTGTGGACCACGGCGTCTCTCTCAATCTTCTATTTGATGCATCCAAAATATACATATTTTAATTCAATGAAGTGACTAGAGGTGTGTGTTTGTTATCTGCGATCTTCAGGTAACATCATATATCCTACTACACAATCGGCTCCACCTTCTTGTTTCCTATGTCCTACTTCATGATGGCAGCCTATGATTTCCAGTGGTTATTTCCACGCATCAATCACCCAATCTTCCACTTACCA
This sequence comes from Gaultheria prostrata, assembly GCA_036023075.1. Taxonomy (NCBI): domain Eukaryota; kingdom Viridiplantae; phylum Streptophyta; class Magnoliopsida; order Ericales; family Ericaceae; genus Gaultheria; species Gaultheria prostrata. The sequence continues at coordinate 30,072 of JAXBDA010000364.1, read as the reverse complement.
GTCCCTACAAAGTGGCAGTTCTAAACCCACGTTCTCTAATTTGACAACTGAATGTTGTTTCTTATTTGGACAACCCGCATTACGGACCGTTATTAAGAAGATTAAATTCAATTTACAGCAAAATCCTAGTAACAGTAAGCACTAAGGGAAACAAATAAGAACTGGAGTGGCAGCAACCTTAACACAAGGGGGTAAAAGAATATCTCCAATAACGAAAGAAAGTATGTACATAATCAAAAAATATTGGGCACTAGCTTTCATACTGGTCAATGATATTGAAGGTCAATTTACAAGTAAAAAATGGCTTCTGCAAAATACACCCAAACCTCCATCACTATGGGTTTTATGGTTTCTCTACAAGCAAGCAACAATGTGACCAACCTAGACTGCAAAAAGAGGGAGTACATTTACAAAGTGGAAGCTTTGCACCATCACCCTAGTACACCATCACCCTAGTAAAAGATTCCACTTAAACCCTTCTATTCCAACTTCAAGACCAATGGAGCGACAGTGGAAACGTTCAAATCAACAGTAATAGTCTCATTTGGGTTTTAGTTGCAAACAGTTTCAGTCCAAGTAGGTCTTATATACTTCATCTATGATCAATCCTGCCTTTACTGAAAACCATATAGCTGTAGCTGTAGTTTTATCCTTCGTTGTATGGATGCTCTACTGGCTGCAACTTGGACCAACATCCACGCATTCGTTGTACATTAGAGCACCCTAACCTTTATCTCTGTTGCACGGACTCGGGTGCGAGTGCGGGTGTAGATCCGAGGATCCGATACCTAAAGTTTGAAAATCGAGGATACGTGGATATGGATCCAAATTTAGATACGGATGCAGGGATACGGTAAATGTTAATTTTTTAATATATATTTTTTATATTTTTAAATTTTATATATGAAAAAATAAATATTTTCTGCATTAAATATGCATTTATAGTTTTATTTTTGTCATTAAAGATAATAAAAAGGGCATATTTGTTGGGTCCAAGAAGTTTTGGGGTCTATCTTGTTATTTGTCAAATAGCAGAGGGAGGAATCTTGTAATTTTCTTTATGGGGACTTTACAAAAGCAGTGAAAAGACTTTACAAAAGCTGTCAAAGACCATTTCTGGTCTTAGTTCTATTTTCGAGAAACACAGAGTTCAAGTTCGACCGAGAGAAAAGAAAGACGACAACCACTGTCGACCGTCAGCGAGCCTCATCGCCGGTGAGTACCCCTTCTCTCTCTCGTTCTCTCATTCTCTCTTCTTCTTCTTCTTATTCTTCCTGTTCTTCTTCCCTAGTCCTAGAAGCGGCAGCCGACAACCACCGACAACAACTCGACCATCACCCACCACTCGCCGACCGAACGAACCAAACCTGCAGAGAGACGTATCCAGTTTTTCCAGCCGGATCCGACACGTATCCCGCACCCGTGTCCGTGCGGATCCTCGCCCATTTTGGGGGATCCGTGCAACACAGACCTTATAATCAGATAAATGGCAAGTCGTGTCTTGACCTCTATCAGGGGCAACTCTATGTCCTTTTCACGGGATCAATTGTCCACATATTGTTTTTGACAAGTAACTACAAACACATCATGCATTGATAGGTCGTGGATGGAATTTCTCATATCACCCCATAGAAATAAACATAAAAGTAGTTAGTTAAATTATTATTTTTTTGATAACTCAGGTGTCCGGGCCAGTTTACGCGTACCTTGACTAATCTTAGGGGCCCAATCCCACCGGGATTAAATATATGATATTGGGGTTGATCTAGATTTTTGGATCCGTTATTTGAGTTTAAAGTAAGTGTCGTGTTTACTAGTTTGAAGTCAACTTAGCAAACAAAAGCATCAAACTATGAAGCACCGACACTTCTAGAGGTCGCCGTATCGGCGTATCGGACACACAGGATACATATGGGACACGCCACGTGGGGTGTCCCCAAAAAATTTTGAATTTTTTGTAGGGGACACGGCAGGGACACAGCGGGGACACGGCGGGGACACATGGGGGATACGGCGGGGACAGGGCAAGGGGTCAAACTGTAATTTTTTTTGAAAATTTTGGGGAATCTGTAACTTTTTAATTCTTCCCTAGTCCTAGAAGCGGCAGCCGACAACCACCGACAACAACTCGACCATCACCCACCACTCGCCGACCGAACGAACCAAACCTGCAGAGAGACGTATCCAGTTTTTCCAGCCGGATCCGACACGTATCCCGCACCCGTGTCCGTGCGGATCCTCGCCCATTTTGGGGGATCCGTGCAACACAGACCTTATAATCAGATAAATGGCAAGTCGTGTCTTGACCTCTATCAGGGGCAACTCTATGTCCTTTTCACGGGATCAATTGTCCACATATTGTTTTTGACAAGTAACTACAAACACATCATGCATTGATAGGTCGTGGATGGAATTTCTCATATCACCCCATAGAAATAAACATAAAAGTAGTTAGTTAAATTATTATTTTTTTGATAACTCAGGTGTCCGGGCCAGTTTACGCGTACCTTGACTAATCTTAGGGGCCCAATCCCACCGGGATTAAATATATGATATTGGGGTTGATCTAGATTTTTGGATCCGTTATTTGAGTTTAAAGTAAGTGTCGTGTTTACTAGTTTGAAGTCAACTTAGCAAACAAAAGCATCAAACTATGAAGCACCGACACTTCTAGAGGTCGCCGTATCGGCGTATCGGACACACAGGATACATATGGGACACGCCACGTGGGGTGTCCCCAAAAAATTTTGAATTTTTTGTAGGGGACACGGCAGGGACACAGCGGGGACACGTGGGGGACACGGCGGGGACACATGGGGGATACGGCGGGGACAGGGCAAGGGGTCAAACTGTAATTTTTTTTGAAAATTTTGGGGAATCTGTAACTTTTTAATTTTCAGGGGTCAAATTGTAATTTTTTTTAACTTTTGGGGGGTCAAACTGTAATTATTAATCTTAAAAAAATTTAATCTTTTAAATATTTATATGTATATATATATATATATATATATATTGCCGTGTCCGTGTCCGTGTCCCTTTTTTCAAAATTGTCGTGTCCGTGTCCGTATCTGTGTCTGTGTCTGTATCTGTATCCGTGTCCGTGCTACAAAGGCCTCAAACACACCAAAAAATAAAAGCAAGTTGGAGTTTTTTCCCTTAGAAATTAGAGAACAAAATAAACATATTCCTTGTACAAGTCCATTTAGTAGAGACCCACTCTTGGTTGTAGGAACCTCATATCGAGTTGGTGAATTCATCTCAAAACCTTGGTCTCGTGCTCCCAAGTTCTACTCTCCTAGGAACCTCACTCCCATGGTGAAAAGAGCCCGCTTCCAACTAGGATAGAACCTCTAAGACATATAAATCCCAAAAGAAACAAAAGTAAAATATATGAATTAAGAGAAAATACAAAGCAATGATAATATACTGGGAAATTTTTAGCTCAATTACCTATTTCAAACATAATAATACTGATATTAAAAAATATTTGGAGTTGACAAGGACTATTTCTAATACTTGTATATATATATATAGGGGCCGGTTCCGTGGACACACATTTTGCACACATATTTTGACACTCCATCTCAGCCCTTGAGATGGAGGGCTGAGATTAAAACTTAAATCCCAATCCTTATCTCAGTTATCACGTGCTCTCTCTCTCTCTCTCAAACACCGCTGTAGCTTAATTGGGAACAACAGTAAAATGAATTACAGAGTAGTTTCTCGCCGGACAAACTACAATGACGTTAACATTAAGCAAACGTCACGATGGAAGCCGATGGAATCGTTTCACTGCCTCATTAATAAGTGATGAATTTTTTTTTTTCCTAAGCAAATTAATCAGTGATGAATTACAGAGTAGGTTTCAGAAAAAATTGGTGTTATTCAGATTTTTGCTGGTTTTCAGAAAATTCAAATGTTTTTTAGCAATTGATGAAATACCAATATCAAAAAGCACTCTTTTAATGGGGATTTGAATTCCTCGCTCCCTAAAGGAACTAGATCGTGCTGTTCAATATCTCCCGTCCTCATTCCGACGCCTCCTTGCCGCCGACCACAATCACACAACGGAAACCACCATACAACCTCCAATTTTCAGAAAGAGCAAACTTACATTGCGGAGGAATGCTTTGTCGGCTGCCATCGGCAGCCGGGGCGTCGGGAGGACGGCTGGAAGGTGAGGTGTTAGCGTCACAGAGAGAGGGGGTTCAACAGGTGTAAGGGTCAAAACGTGAGAGAAGGGTTCTTTTTTACTTTTAATCTCAGCCCTCCATCTCAATGGCTGAGATGGAGTGTCAAAATATGTGTGCAAAATATGTGTCCACGGAACTGGCCCCATATATATATATATATATATATATATATATATGCCACCCATGTAGAGATGAAATCGAGGAAACATATCCAACTTATCAAGGAATTGACTCAAAGTAGGATTGCACTATCTCGACTCCAAGCTAAACAAAGTAGACATCAAAAGACTCTTAATTCTGAACAATGGTCTCTCTTCCCCGTCAAAGTATCTACGTTTTCTCTCTCTCTAGATTGACCACATCAAGCACAACAGATTCATAATCCAAAGCTATCGTCTTCTTCTACCCACTCTAGGCTCATACCATTCTTGAATAAGCTCCTTCACCGTTGAAGGGAAAACCCACGACATGCCCCACGAAACAAGAACCGCAACCCAAAGCTCTTGGGCTACCTAACAGTGAATAAACAAATGTGCCACTGACTCACCATCTCTCAAACATGCAACACCGATGCACCATAACCAAGCAAAAAAAAGAAACCTTGGTTGGAGCACGAGTACCCCATAGCTTTCCAAGGAAATGTCGTATTTGTTTCTCCAACCAAAACTGGTAATAACTTTTCACCTGAAAAGATCCATTTGCTGCCGGAATCCCCCTAAAAAAATCCTCCCTTCTCCCCGCATCCCTCGTTGCGTATAGTTTTCCAATAAGATCAAACAACTCATCCAGCGAAGCATAACATCCCAACGCACCGAATTCCCAGCGATCACAACCCTACTTCGTCCCAGCGAAGCGTAACATCCCAACGCACCGAATTCCCTAGTTTTAATACTTGTATTACATGTTGTATATACTGATAAATTATTCTTAAAGGCTCTCTCCACGTGCCGCTATGATTCTCTGATCCCCAACCTCTAGCAGCCGATCACAACCCTGCTTCGTCCAACGAAGGACCAACTTAATCTTGTTAGAATCGGCAAAGAAAAAAATTTCCAATGGCCCACAGGACAAATTTGGATTCACGATTGACCTCTACTGCAAAATCTACAACGCTGCCCTGTGTATTGAGGCAATTAAGTCTGTTGGAAAAGATTGGACTAAATAAAATAAAACATAAGGTATGAGAGAAAATTAGAGGCCAGAAAAGAAACGATGTGTCAACCTTCCTTCTTAAGTGGATAACCTGGGAGAGAAAACTAAGAGAAAAGAGTGTGTCATGCGTTTCGCTTGCTTTGGAAATATAGAGACAAAATAACATAAGATACAAGTTTCATTTTGTGAGTAAGAGCAGCAAAAGAAGAGAGAAAGGAAAGAGAAAAAAACTTATTCCATCAATGCTCATGTTAGGCATGTAATTTAACCGACCAAGGCAATTATATCACAGGGGCATCCAAGAAACTATCAATAGGAGCTTCCCCACAATATTAATGATGATGCCCTTCAATCTAGTGTACCACTGATAGATAAACATACAAGATACGGATTGACAAATGATAACAGCAAAAGTTCAAGCAAACTTGCAGTCAAAACTTATAAGAATACAAACAATTATACAGAACAAAATCATAGTTTCGGTAATCCTTTGGGGCACTAAGAAAAGTGAATCGGAATAGACAGAAAAATTCTAGCATTGTATATGTGTTACTTACTTGTGCATACAATACTTATACTCTTGGCTCCTGAAAACATCTTTCTCTCCTTCTTCCAACTGATAAGAGAACACATACAATTACATAATTCGCATGAAAGAATACAAGAGCAATAAATCACTAGGGATTTATCTAAGATATCCTTCAACTATCCTCTCACCGGATCCCCCTCGTAGACAAGCTCATAACAAGCAGGCGAAAGACACCGTAAAGCGCAATTCTCCTTGGCAATCATCGAAGACTTGCATTGCCAACCCCACAATCCACTGCTTAGAATCAGATTGATCACCAATATAAGAACCAGACAGAGCCATCTCATATCCATTTGCTTCTCATCTCAATTGAAACACTAAATCAGCGGTACCAACCAAAACCCATCTCAAATGTTGGTTGTTTGGAGAAGATTAAGATAAAACTGAACAAAATGGGAGGACTAATTCCTCTGATTTACAGTTCATAGTCCCAAGCTCAGTTCTTTTTGGGTCGTAAAAACAAAGACCAAAATTCAAACTTGTTTCATAATTGTCAGAAATTTTTTCACGAAACAGCATAACAAGTACCTTTCAACATCTGCATAGCACTGGTTTTTCTTGTCTCTGATCTCAGTGTCCTGCCTCCACAAACCCAACAAGATTTAGGTTGATATATGCAGTATATTTATACATACATGTAATGTATGTGGAGGAATAGGGGTGTTAGGATTGATGGAAAAAGGAAGGAAAACTTACCGAAATTGGGCGACGGGATTTTGCAAGGGTTTGATTGGGAACGATCGACAAGAAAATAATTGCCCATATAGCGTAGGCGAATACTGAATTTAAATTGGGTTTTGTTGTATTGGCCATTAGAAGAACCGAAATTTCAGACTGGCTAGACGGATCTTGGACAGGAGCAGCTTCAGCAAGAAGTATGTAAAGCAAGATTAAGTTGATTAACGCCTTTGCAAACCCGGCTCATCCCTCTGAGGTCATGGGAGGAGAACTTTAGATTAATTACATCTTTTATCCTTAAACTATTCCAAAATTGTTTTAGTTCGTCCCCCAGCTGTGAAATGTAGCTTGTATAGTCCCTCCATTACCTAATTGATTTCAATGTAGTCCAACTACTAATGTCGGAAACAAGCCGTTAACTATTTGATATATTTTTGTTTATAACAATTTTTTCATGGCAACAAACAAGTCATTAACTATTTGATTGGTCGAACTTCTTCCGGGACTAATTTTTTGTTGCCATTAACTATCGTTTTCTTATTTTTTCAAATTTTCACGACTAATTGTTTGTTGCCGTAATTATTTATATTGTAGCCTTATTTCGAAAGAGATCATTCATACATGAAATTATGCTATGTACTGAAAATTTTGAAACATCTCTAAATCAATTACATATACTTTAAGTATTTTTAACATATCTACCTATCGATATTATCGATAGATATTTTCTGCCTTAGTAAACTTGTGGTATCATTTACATTTAGGATATCTAACATAAATGTCATTTGTATGTTTTTTAAAATGATATACGAAAAAAACTAAGCCCGCAATTTTATAATTTAAATCATTTATTTTGTATGGTTTGTTGAAAAGGTCATTAATTTCAAAATTATATTGGATATCGATAAGTGTACAATTAAAATAAGAAAATAAAAAATATAGAAACTTATCGATTTTCGACCAATATAACTTTCTATATAAATTATCTTTCCACTAACGCTACCTAATGAATTATTATGATTCTAACAGAGATCGATATAATGATCATTAGAATAAAATCTATTTTGTTGCGTGTTTTCATCCAAATTGCTATCGTGATCATTAACTAGACTACGTTAAAATCAATCGAATAATTAAAAAACGTTGAATTTTTAAAAGCGAGTGAACGAATAACGTAAAACAAAAACCCAGATCAAGCAGGCCAAAATCCCCCCAATGCCACTTCAGGGGCGAGACTCGAACCTGAGTCTCCTTTGTAGAGGCCAACTGGCCTATCAGTCCGGCTACCACCTCGGTGGTTGATTTCAGAATCCCTATCATCTATTGTTCATTCTTCCTTGTTGCAATCATGCGGTATAAAAACAGTTTATTGAAAATCTTATTCTGGTTATTTAAAACATAAAGCCATAAACTCAAATATTTTATAGAATCTGTAAATATTGAAAATAGATATGGATACACAAACCGAGGCCCATGATAGACACGGTGTCCTTAAAACAGATTCGCCGCCTCACCTGGGTGCTAGAGGTTTAGATCGACGTCCATCTCCCATGATATAGTGGTTGAAAGCTTAGTGTTGCACCACACTAATAAGCTGCTACGAATCAAATTTTTGTGTTTGAACTCTCTCACGGATGAAAAACAAGATGCTAAAAATCTGAAGGCAAGAACACGTTTTGTTGCATGCAGAAAAGTGGTTTTACCAGTGTACCAATTACACTTGCAGGGACTGCCTTAAATAGGCAAAGATCTAAGTTGGAACAAAAGAGTTCAGGTCATCCATGACCTATGAACTTCACCAATAGACAGCTTTAATGCCTCAACTGTATTTTGGGCAAGGAAGTCTTATGCTGCATTGAAGAGGATCTCCAGCTATTGCTATGAAAGAGAAGATGATCACCATCTCCTGCTGTCAAAACAGCTACGGTTTTGGGCCACGAGCACACAGCCCACAAATCCTCAGTGACGGCGAGCGCGCGTGTCACGCCCTCGATTTTGAATATAAATAAACAAACATTTTTCTCTGTGAGATATCTCAATAAATCATAGATTAGTCCCAAAATTCATCTCACACCGCTATATTGACAATAAACGACAAATCTAATTTCGGTACCCGTGTCCCATATAAATCGTTCTTCAAAAAAAAATGTTACATTCTTTCAACAAGAGAGATTAAAATACAACTTTGAATTCAAATGATGAGATTTCCGATGATGAAAATGCTTTCATGCCATGCTTCAGAAATGTCATGCATCCCTCACATCTCTATTCATGCCGTTTGGTTATACCTGAAAGGCTGAAACAACAAAGGGGAGCATACACTTTGCCCAGTAGGTATCCCCTTCTTTGTTTCAGACACATAAATGCCCAACAAGATATAATGCACAGGAAGCATAACATAAGATTGACAAATAGCAAGTAAGCCACCAAGCATATCATCTGATCATAGCAACCGATCAATAACACTTCACGCGTCACTCACGCATACACCTATGATACAACACTTAGATAACAAATTATCGAACTTCCCTCTAACCACGTTGTAAACCACAATATCATTATCCATCAACTTGATCTTCTGTATGTCTACTAGTGGACTAGGCATTCGTATCCAACAATCATCATAAAGTCCATCTCCACAATATCATAATTTCACATGAGCAAAGATTGTAAAATATATGTTTTCTTCCTTTGTCTCATTTACTCAATCAAAACCCAGCTTTCAACATATATTTTTGTTTCCTTCCTAGTAGCCACAATTTCATTATGTTTGTTAACTCGAAAACATTCCAGCATCCTCTTTAATTTCACCAAGTACATCCATCAACTCACACTAGTCAAAATCAAATATTCAACGCGTACTTAATTAAGAATATTCGTCACAAGACCAAGCACTTCCACAGCATCCAACATATTTCATGTGTCCATATGTACTAAACGTACCCACGTATGATCAATGCTAAATGCAAATGACAAGAATGAACAAGGATATCACATAAGGAAATATAATACTTATAAGAAACTCATAGGATGGATTATATCTAATAAAGTCACTCTTACTACCAAATACATCGTACCCGATACGCACCCGACTTCTCATTGAATATACAATACGTACCCGACACGTCACATGTGTCTGACATACTCATACGTCATGTATCTCTTTCATTTAATCATTTCATCATACTCCGGGCATACCCTTTCGGGCCTTGTGCCACATTATCACATTCTCATTATCATTATACGTTCATCCTAATTCACATATAACACATGTGTCCAACCAAGTACCCAAGTGTCCAATGTAAAACCAAATGTCCAGAAACAAACCACATGTCCATCACTTTACTCATAATCGATACCTCACTATCGTGTATCCAATTTATACTGAAATACCGTGTCCTTCACAAAATATTTCATTTTCAAAAGAAATTTCTACAATAAAAATCGACCACTTGTTTTTAATAGGGAACATATCCCTTTGCCGGATTTCGCGGGCTCCGTGCACCCATGACCAGCTATACTGGTAATACTAATAATTCATCCATCAAAGCACGTTTAGTTCAAAAGCTCTTTAAAAAGATTACATTTCGCCCAAACATCACAATTTTGCCAAAAGTGTCAAACGACTTCGCATAAGCGCGTGCCCGATACGTATTCCACGAGTTTTCTCAATCAACGTCAACTTCACATCAAAAACTGCTACTTTCTGGAAGAAACTAAGGCACAACCCTTACACATTTTCGAAGGTATACGAGTCTAGTTTCCGGATCAAAAGGCGGATTGGAATTTCGAGCTTCCTAGACAAAATTATAGTCGTTCCCGTAAGATGCGACAGTGCTGTCAGCACTGTGAATTTACTACCACAGTCCGATAAAACATTTCTTGTATTTTCTGTACTTGAAATCTCTCTCTAAAAATTTTACACGATATAGTAGACTCTATAATAAACCCACAGTAAAAATATCAAAACTTTCCGAGCTGTCCAGGTAACCCAAATAATTTTGGTAAAATCCAGTTGTGAGCAAAATTTACAACAAAACAACCTCGTGTTCAAAAATCCACTAAAAATCGCATATTCATTCTTTTCCAGTGATTCCAACACTAAAACTTAGCTAACTTATCAATGTTTAATAATTTTTGGACACAACCTGTTATACTCATATATGTACCTTACATAAAAAATTCAGAAAATAAGGAGATGATCTACCGGGTCTAACACACCAAAAACCAAATACCAAATACCACAAAACCCAGATTCTGCGGAACAGTGAAACAGAGCACAGCTCGGTGCACGATTTTTCTAGACTTCGTTTCAAGGAGTTTTAATCTGAAAATTTTACACAGAGTATACAACTCATAGAGGAACATCCCATAAAATTTTCGTAATATTTGGAGAAGTAGAACCATGTCTAGAAATTCGAGCATATAGAGTACGAAATCAACATTCTGTGACAGATTCTTCCATAACACAAACATATATATGAAGAGAGATGGAACCCCTACCTCAAAGAGCAAAACCCCCAAAGTGATGAGGTCCTGAATTTGTCCGATTGAGATTCTATTCGGATGGATTTGAAGCTTTCAACGTGTAGATCAACTTTCCTTCTTGACTCTTAGATCGAATCTCACGTTCAAGCCTCCGATTTTGAGGTTGAGTAAGAGGGTTTCAAGAAGAGAGGAGGACGAGGGGGGGGGGGGGGGGTTGTTGCCAAGGGGAGGAAAAAAATCTGATTCTCTCCCTCTCTCATTCCTTTTATATTGCAAAAACCCTAATCACGCCCCACACCCCTAATTTCATGAATGTGTTACAACAAAGTCCAAAACTAAACATTTTTTCCACATTCACCCACACACAAATATTCAAACTAAATTCTTCAAAGTTTCAAACTTTATTCGAAAAAAATTTACACAAATTTCCGGGTCTTTACAGTGCGCACGTCCTCCCTTAAATAAATTTGGCTTTTTGTTATTCACAAAATGAGACAATTCTCATTCATCCTATAAATGATTTTTTGTTCATATTTAGGCGCACCAAAATAATAGAACAATTTTCCATTTTTTCCAACATTCCTCTCTTCTCTAACCGGTGGAATTCTCCTCACTTGTTGGATTCTCGACGTAAAAGGCTCCTAGTCCTAGCCCTCGTTTTCCATCTTCTCTTTAACTCTAATAGCCCTCCCATGGATTTTCTGGTTCCTCACATACATCTACACCGCATCAAACCCTGCTTAAGTACTATGGCACCATGAGGTAGTGATGAAAAACAACTACTAACATTCTTAAGTACCAATTACCAAAAGCCGAACCAATTTCTATAGATTGAAGGTTTTGAGAATCAAAATGATTTTCGAAAACCATGAGAACAAACTCATTTGAACCACACATTAACGTGGAGTCCATATATTTGTAAATCCTATATTAAGAATGTGTAATTTTGGAGGCATCCGAAGCACAACATGAAGGTGCTCCGAAAATACTGAATAATTAGACGTCGACTACGGTTTAGTTCCAGCTTGATGGATGTGCGGGCCTGGATTTTGGAGTTCAAATTTGTGTGTACTCAAATTGACACCCAAATCTGCATTCTCATGACCTGCACCTGAAGCTACAAAAATTGCACCTTCGAGTCTTCGATATTACTTAAAGATGGCCCACACCAAATTAAATGCATTTCCATCACATAACTATTTATGTATACATACAGTACCCGGTTCACTACCCAAATTAAATCATTATTGCTAAGGCTGAGTTTGAATTTAGCTATTTTTAGTGTCGTCCTACTTTAATTTCTATTATATTTGCATCAAATTTTTTGAATTTTATCATTCATCATGACAAATTGAACTTACAAAATAAACATTATGACCAAATAAAAAAAGATCAGAGAAAAATAATTCCAAAATAGGTGTCTTTAGTATTTTTAATGTCAGTCTTATATCTAGACATTTGGTCTATCTTTTTTATACCATTTTAAATTTTTCTCACCAAATGATTAAACCCCAAAAATTATAAAAATTCAATTAAACACCCATATTTTAAACTATATTTTAAGAATTATTGATTTAATCCAAATTCATCTGAAGTTGAGTGAACCTGTTTTTTGTTTGGATTGATGTAAATCTGATTCAGCCCAAATAGACGTGACCCACCCAGCCTCATAGTCACGTGACTCACATAACGTGTGAGGGTGAAAACATCTTCAAGAAATCTTCAAAATTACTAAAATTTGCAATAGTAAAAATTGAGAGGGGAGCAAAATTCCTACTAATTAATCGTCCTAGAGAGAGATTACGCGACTGAACCCACGACAAATTTCAATGCTCTGAACCACACAAACATGTGAGGTTCACTCCGGCCAATATGTAGACCCCATCCAAATATTTGTCCCAAGTTCGTGCTCAACCCACTGTCCCGCACCTACTTCCCCAAGGTGGACGATAAATTGGGAATCTGGGGTTGTAGAAAAACATAATTGCTACTCGCATCGATTTATGCGCATAGATCACTTTATGGGTCCATTTTAGGATCCCACATTAACAATCTGAGTTGTTCATTCACTGTAAAATAATTTTTCGAGCGGCCTCTAGAAAAATCAGCTCAATCTCTAAGTGCTTAATCCAATATTTGACAATTCTAAACACTGAATCAAAAATCAAAAGATTGGATCAAGCAATTAGAGTTATCCGATCAAGTTTTTATTTTTATTTTCACAGGAGCCGATCAAAAGCATCTTTTAACATTAATGTACGACTCGAATTGTTCGTGTGAGACTCCGAAGTGGGCGCCATATAGCGATCTGTGCGCACATATGTGTGCAAGTAGTGTACAAAAATTAGTAAAATCAATAGTTCAGATTTGTTAATCAACTCTAACCGGTTAGAGTTGACTAGCAAATCCAAACTATTAGTTGTAATAAATAGACGGTGTATATGAGGACCTTCTCCTCCGGTCCAAAAAGTTGGACCGGAATCTATTTCCAATTTCTTTTACATTTCGAATCTTTGAGATATAAAAATGACACGTGGGTAGCATGCACTGACTAGTGGGTGCTTGGATATAGAAAATGATACTACTAGGTAGCATTAGATTCTACCAAACAATTAAGGGTAAATTTCACTGACCTCCCTTGAGGTTTCTAATAAATGCACAAATCTCTCATGAGGTTTCTAAAATTACACTAACCTCCCTTACTTTACAAGATATTATCAAGATTCCCCATTCCGTTAACTAAACACTAACGCCGTTATATTTTGTTTCTAAATGACCGAAATACCCTTGAACATTAGTTAAACCCATTAACTAATTGAATATTTGTTAAAAAGAACTCATTAACTAATTGGATACTCTTGAATATTAGTTTTTCTTCTAATTGGAATCTTTAATGTTAAAATCACATTAAGTTAATTGTATTTCTTTAAATTTGGGTAATTACTACTACATCTTATATTTTTTTAAACATTAATTTCATAAATGTTATTATTATTATTTTGCTTCATTTATCTTCGGCTTAAAAGCTCAATATCATATCATATGTTGTTTTTTTTTATTGCGTGTAAATATTTTTTTATTGCATGTAATTTAGCTATGATTATCATCATCTTGTTCTGTACGTTTGCCAATCTTGACATTGCCCAGTAGTTGGCAACAGGAGCATAGCCCCTTTTTTTTTGGTCATTCACATGATTGGGATTTGGCTAAGGCAAGTGATTTAGGTGGATACTGGTATTTGGAATTCTACAACTAATATTTTTTTTTTAAAAAGTCAAGGTAATTGACTTTTACACATCCCAAATTAATATCCACACTCCCTTTTTTTTGTTTTATAGTGAGACTTTACACAAAAAATTTACTAAAGACAAAAAAAAGTGTAAAATACTCCATCTGTCCCATATTTGTTGTCCACTTGCAATATTCCCCATACCTCAAAAAATTGGTTATATTTTCAAATGTATAATATTATACATATTCAATATCGATCTCATTTGATAGTTTTCGATGAGTACTAGTATTAAAGAAAGTTTTTAAAATTGTAAAAAAATATTATAGATTGAAAGAAATAGGCAATTGAAAATCGGCCCACATACCCTAAATAGACAAGAAATTCGGGACGGAGGGAGTATCAATTTAAGGGTGTGCAAATCACTCCCCAAAATCAAAGGCTATATCCTATGAGGCAGTATAGTTTGTGAGTCGTGAGCCCAAAAAGGAATTAGAATTTGAACAAAGAAATTAGTTTTTCTTCTCGGTTTTCGGTTAAGGCAATAGAGGAAGTGGGGGTACATAGTGTTTCATTTTTATTAGAATTTGGCACCATATAAGAGAAGGCAGAAGGCCGTTAAAAAAAAAAAACTAAAAGAAGGCAAGATGGCTTATTAGGGTTACAACGAAACATTATTAATGTTTTTAAAAATAAGATATAGTAGTAATTACAAAATTAAAAGAAAACCTAATATTCAAGAGTATCCAATTAGTTAATGGGTTTAACTAATGTTCAAGGGTATTTCGGTCATTTAGAAACAAAATATAATGGCGTTAGTGTTTAGTTAATGGAATGGGGAAATCTTGTCAATATTTTATAAAATAAGAGAGGTCAGTGTAATTTCAAAAATCTCAAAAGAGGTTTGTGCATTTGTAGAAATCTTAGGGGAGGTCAGTGAAATTTACCCAACAATTAAGCCTTAAGTACATCTTTCCCCTTCCCCCAACTATCATCCTTTCTCCATATTACCACCTAAATTATGAAATCGTATGCTTCACCATTTTAACCAATTTAAACCTTTCAACTTGAGCTCTTTAGAATCTTTCGTCGCTTAAATTCATTAAAGATCTTATACTAGTTTCCGAACCTCAGTTTTCTCTAAAGATGACGAGAATGTCAATTGTCAAGAATGGTATACTATAAACCAATGTGTCCAAAAGATGAGGGATCACTTACTATGCTACTGTGCGGACCTCTCCTCTCCCGATCATATGTTGCTGATTTGAATTATTCAATGTGTTTAAAACATGTTTTTAACGGTCCCCGCCAGCAAAAAAAAAAAAAAATACTGGGAAGGGCTTGATCCAGACAGTTTTTATAATAATCAAGTCCTTCCCAGTTATTTTTTTTTTTGCTGATTCCTTGCAAGGACCCTTAAAAATGTATTTTACACACACCAAATGGTTCAGATCATAAAAATATGACCGGAAGAGGAGAAATCCGCACCGTAGCAAAGTAAATGTTTGGATGTTGGCGGTGCCAACCCCTGCACAGCATGTGACTGCGCAGCACCCCTGATTCCTAAAAAATTAAGACTGATAGATTATTTTGAGTGAAAAGCGCAGTTCAGACAAAGATTTGGTCGTCCAGTTTGTTAAATATGCAAATTTATATGCATATTAATCTGGAAAATCTAGTTATATTATGGGATATTTGACGGCCGTTATACAAGGAAAGCCTAATAAATGGCTACAGTTGAAAGATTTTTTAGGTCGAGTGCCACTTTATACTTTAGGTTGTAGTAATTTGAAAGAAATGATAGTTTAGAGAGGCAAGAGGTAATTAAGCCAACAAGGTCAACTTAACAGCCTCCGAACCTGTAGCATAATTTGAGATCGATATGTTTCTAATCTGACAAAAATTGAAGAAACACTCTCTTTGATTCAGACTCCTCCATAAACCCCAAAGGCATCTTCTTTACCTTGCTTCTTCTTTGCAGAATCTCGCAGCTCTCTTTCCCACTACTAAAAAATGATTACTTTGAATCTTCTTCCCACCTCAACTGTCACTTTCTCCAAATCAAACCATAAATTCCCCATTAATGCTTCAGTCTTTTATCCAAATCTTTCCACTAGAACTCTTCCTTCTCGCAAATCCACCTCTCAATCTACTGAATCTGGGTTCAAAGTGTGCAACCCATCAAAACCCTTTTCTCAGATTTGTCGTTCAAGCACTCATTTGAACCAAATCTATGGGTACCCATTTGGGTTTTCTGTCAAACCCGCCGCAAAAACCCTCGGAGCAGCCTCTGGAGCCCCACAAGAATCCAGCCCAGATGGAGAAATTGAGGAGGCTGCAAAGCCAAACAAGACCCTTCAACTTGCTGTTGTTTTTGGCCTCTGGTACTTTCAGAACATTGTGTTCAACATCTATAATAAAAAGGCACTGAACATCTTTCCATTCCCATGGCTTCTTGCTTCTTTTCAGCTCTTTGTAGGGTCTGTTTGGATGTTATTTCTCTGGTCTTTCAAGCTCCAACCATGTCCAAAAATCACCAAACCTTTCGTTATTGCCCTTCTTGGCCCTGCCCTTTTCCACACAATTGGCCACATCTCAGCTTGTGTTTCTTTCTCTAAAGTGGCTGTTTCTTTCACCCATGTGATCAAATCATCGGAACCTGTTTTCTCAGTTGTGTTCTCATCTTTTCTTGGCGATTCATACCCTTTAAAGGTTTGGCTCTCAATCATCCCCATTGTTATGGGTTGTTCTTTAGCTGCAATCACTGAAGTTTCCTTCAATTATCAAGGCTTGTGGGGGGCTCTGATTAGCAATGTCGGATTCGTTCTTCGTAATATCTATTCAAAAAAGAGTTTACAGAGCTTTAAAGAAGTGAATGGGTTGAATTTATATGGTTGGATCACTATATTATCGCTGCTTTATCTATTCCCAGTGGCGGTGTTTGTTGAAGGGTCTCAGTGGGTTGCAGGGTACCATAAAGCAATTGAAACAATAGGGACGCCCAGTACTTTTTACCTATGGGTGATTACATCTGGAGTGTTTTATCATCTATATAACCAGTCATCATATCAAGCACTTGATGAGATAAGCCCGTTGACGTTCTCGGTTGGTAACACGATGAAGAGGGTGGTCGTGATTGTTTCAACTATATTGGTATTCAGGAACCCTGTTAGGCCTTTGAACGCTCTTGGATCAGCAATTGCGGTGTTTGGGACTTTCCTATATTCACAGGCAACATCAAAGAAAATTGCCAAGAAGAATGAAGGTGAAAAGAAGAGTTGATGTCTTAGTTGTTTATCTTTTTCTATTCCTAATTTGTTTGATTTGATAGCTTTGGAACTTCATTGCAGTGTTTAGTATCCCGAACTACGGATTTTTATCATTTTTGGAAATTGGTTTGTTATTGATTTGTGGTTTTTTCCCATGATAATGTGTGGCACGGTTAGAATAATAAGTATACACAGCACTAATTAAAATGCATATTTTTGTTATATGCATTGGATCCTTGCATGACCACGAAGAATTAAGATTTTGGATTTGTTCAGTGGTTGAAGATTTATGGTAGATGTCTCTATTGTGCATTGGTAGATCGATTTTCATCCATAGGCTTGAAGTCAGTGAGAGAATATTGGAGGAAAGGTCATGGGATCTGATGGTTTAGCTGGGCAGTTCACATAGAAATTTCGCATGTCATATTATGGATAGGGGAGTACGGGTAGAAATTGAGTTGGTTGACATGGGATTGTTAAATTCAGTTACTGTGCAAAACCAGAATCCACAAAAGCCTACTCAGTGCATATTGCATACCCAGTATCAGTTAATCTACGGCCAGGTAACTGATATTAGCAAGACCATGGTTTCTCTAGTTACGCATCATTTAATAAGAGCCATGCTTTAATACTTAGTTCTGAGTAATTACATGAGTATGAAACACCGACACACCTAGGAGTTGCTGTATTTTCGTTGGACACACCACCATGAAGATCTAGGAGTGTGAGCAGTATGAGCAGAAAGGCTCCCAAATACATATGGACATGCCACATGGCACATCCATTGAATTTAAATATTCTTATGGTGGGACATACTGATAATACACCTGAGACAAAGGGAACAATGCGGGAACATACATACATGGGAACACAGCGGGTTGACTTTTGTTACTTTAGAAGCTTTTGCAGGAGTAAATGTTTACAATTTCGAAAGTATCAGGCCAAAAGTGTAAAATAAATGTGTACGAATATAGGCATACACCATCTGTCGATATTGCATTCAATAGAAGCTACAACCTAAATATATCTAAGAATAGATATAATCCAGGAATGCATACTTAAAAAGTTTCTATAAAAAAATTGTCATGTTCTCCACAGTATCGGTATCCCAGTTTTTTAGAATTGTCAGGTCTCGTGTCCGTATCGGTATCCATGCAAAATAAGTACACACAATTTCTCCTTTTGAGGTTGTTTGCGAAAGTGGCCAAGGATAACGTGAACTTATTAGCATACTGCTTTATTTGGTTTAGATGGCTTAGTGGGAAAGGATGGTGTTTATTTAGGGTAGGGCATTGTCATTTTCCTGATCCATGGGATGTTTTCTACGGAAATACTGGTTATTTTTTCGGTTACGTATGTCTCTTATTTTCCTGTGCATTGATATTAGCATTGGAGAGACACATCAATAGAACTTCTCCTTCAACATGTTTGTTGATCAGTTCAAAAAAAAAACATGTTTGTTGACAGTGTTAGAGCCTGTTTATGTGAGTGGCATAATATTGATTATTCTATGGTTAATACTAGAATTCTGGAATCTTGGAGGCTTCCTAAGTTTGTGCTTAAACCTCTGTAATTAGTAGAGCTTTTCTTCTGTTTTTCTGGTACTTCTTGGCAGCTGTTTAGTCCTTCATCTGCCTGTTTTGTTTGTTGCTTGGGGTTCAAGGGACCCTTGGACCTGTTTTGTTTTCGTTTGGTTGGTCATAGAACTTAACTTTACAAAATAAACATATATCATCGCCCGCTTATCATTGCTGGAATATCATGAGAGAGCAAAATTATGCCAGCCGATGGCAAAATGTATTGAAGTGCCTTTTCTCTTCCCCTAGCTTTTATGCTTTGTTTTGTGTCCAACTGATTTGGATTTTGGGCTAGGGTAGTAGGGTTTGATATGGATCAGGGTGGTTATTGTTTGATTTCTGCACCAGAACAGCGTTGCTTCACTGGAGGGGTAATTTCAATCAGATTAAAAGGAAACACAACCACATGGTCTATCGTTGTTGCCGTTAACTTGAAACGGAGTCATAAGAAATATTATCCAAGGGCTGTTGATGCGGATCATGTTTCAGCTATTGGATTGAGGTGTTGATATTTGTTAAAAGCTCAGCAAGATGTTTGGAGAGATGTATTCAGAGTCATCTGAATCCTGTTAAGCTTACCCATTAGAAAGAGTTAAATGTGTGAATATTGGGTGTGTTTCTTAGGCTTGTGAAGCATCAATGTACACTGGTCTGAAGCATCAAAGCAGCAAGCTCTAGTCACTGGTGTTTTCTGAGTAGTAGTCCTGGAGCACAGCCACGTGGTGTTCCGGATTACTCTAACACCAGACATTTACATTGGGTCCATATATTTAATTGTGGAGCCCACAAAAATCTGTGGTGCTGGAGTGATCCATAGGCACCACGCGGCAGTTCTTCGGGAGGCGCACGCGGCGGTTCTTCAGGAGGACTGAATAATTGGACCTTTCTACTTGTCCTTTCAATAGTGAAGTTCGAAAAAACAAAAGGGGCTTACACAAGGGTTTGCCCTCCAGTGTAGCAAGTAGGTATACTCATTCCACAATCTTGAAGGTGGGATTCCAAATCCCATGTTTGAGGAAACAATTTCTCATCTCTTTTAGCATGGAGTGACAAATTTCTCTCTCAATTCAATCCAATTTGTATTAGCTATTCTCACTCTAATGTATCCCAAGAACAATCCCATACCGCTTCCCATCAGGATTGCACCAAGTCATCAATCACCTGAGAGGATTGCATCCGATTTCGCGTCTTCTCGAATCGAGCATAGGCGTGCCGGGTCCTCAGAAAGAGCAGAAAACTAGAAACCAGTCCCAAAAAAGACATGCAGCCCCACAACAAAAATGTGTCAAAGTAGCACATTCTTCCCATGCACAACATTGAATCCTCCACAATTACCACCTGGTTTGAGCTCTCTATATTGGCATCGTAAACCAGGGCCGCGACTAGGCCGTAAAGGATTGAGCCGAGGGGGATGTTGGTTATGAGAATGTTGTGGTTGACACCAGCGCTGTTTGGTCCGAATAGCTCGGACGTGATTGATACTGCTGCCGCGAATATGAATCCTGAGCTCAATCCAATCAAGGCGGTGGCAGCAGTCAAGGCCGTCTCGCTGCCTGATATGGTGAGGAGGAGGAAGGCGATTGGTGTTGGCACAACCGCTAGCGCAAACCACCCTGTCCTCGCAAAGTATACCTTGCTGCATAAGTAAGCACTTTCAATGATCACAATCAAACGAGCAATACACTAATACTACATGAACTTGAGCACGAACTTTTATCCAGAATCATATGGTCTTTTATGATTGTTTCATTGTAAACCCAAACCATTGTACTTACTCACGTAGAAAGTCAGGCGCAGCAGAGAGCAATCGACCGAAGAAAGAGCATGCAGAGTAAAGCGTAACGATAGAGCTAGTCTTGTCACTAAACCCCAATGATTCCGAAATCTGCCCCAAGTTATTGCTATAAACCAGCCCAATCGTTCCCCCACAGAAATACGCAGCATAATACAACCAGAAATCCCTCCTCCTCACAACCCACTTCAATGGGTGCTCCTCCCCCAGCACTGCCACCTGATCCCGCTCAATCAAATCCACACAAAACCCCTCTTTCGTCCCCACCCGGTCTGACCCGTTCGGACTACTCTCCCTCCCGATCAGTTCCTTATGTAGCTCCAAGTCTTCAACGTCGACCAGGTTGAAACTGGATCCCTCGAACTTGCTCTGGACTGCCCAGCGTGCCCAGCCTCGGGCATAGGTGATACCGGGGGTGACAACAGGTATGGCTAAGAGAAGGAGAGCTCCAATTAAGAGGGTTCGGGCCAGGGAGGTGGATTCGGAGGAGAGGGAATTGAGGAGGAGGAGGTAGAGCCCGGTCGAGATGGCAACGATGTTGAGGTAGATGAAGGTGAGGGAGTCGCGACGAATTGAGTCGGGAGGGAGGGGGAGGGAATGGGGAGGAGGAGGGCGGAGGACGGGAAGGAGAGCGGCGAGGGAGGTGAGGAGGGGGACGACTGCGTTGAGGAGGAGGTAGAGGGAGTAGTTGGTGGAGGAGGAGGAGACGGCATTGGCGATGAGGGTGTAGAGGGCGGCGCTGACGCCATTGAAGCTGATGCTGAGGGCTAGGGCTAGGGGACGGTTGGCTGGGAAGTTTCTGATGCAGAGGACGTAACAGACTGTGTTAAACCAGCAGATGCTGCAGCCTGCTAACAAACTCAGGAGGAACACCTGCATGCCATGGAGATTATGGGTTAACTCTTGCAAAAGAAATTGGGTTTTCTTTGAACAAAAACAAGAAATTCGAAAAGTAAAAGGCTCAAAACATTGAAGTATCTGATCGTTGGATGACCTTCCATAAAAATTATGAATGCTATGATCCATATAATATCTGAAATCTCACTTAACTTAGATTCAGTACTTCAATTTTTTACTAGCGGTAGCAGACCACATATTGTTAATGTTAATTGTAGCAGGAGTATCAAATGATACGATAGCAGCCATCAATTTTTCCAAATGAGCACTTTTAGCGCCGTAGTGGTCTTGTAGGCCATAGTGGCTTTGAATTGGACATAAAATTGTCAACGTATCGGGAATCAGCCGATACGACTGAACTTTTGGTAGCAGTGCGTCGAGATGTAAGGAGTAAAAATCGCAGCATAAGAGTGGGTCAGTATCAATGCCAGTTTTTCCCATTCCGTCTTCATTTTTCTCCCGTAAGAGAGCACTAAAACAGATTGCAAATGTCAAACGAATTTATTTCACTTGCAATAAATAAATTCAGTCGGGAGTGTTTTTTTTCGTCATTCGTCATTCCTAATCTATTATATGGGGAGGGGGAAATGAGACTCTATCCCGGGATGCAGTGTGAGTCATTCAAGAACTATGTAAGATTTATTCGAGAAAATTAACTGTATGGATTTGTGGGAATTGAATAGTTGAAAACGAAAAAAGAAATCTTGGTGAGCGGATTGTAAAATAATACTTTTCATTCACTGTATTGAAGATAATGAAGAATAAAATAGCTGGTTAAAATAATCGATTAATGTGTTTTTTTACATAAATAGTTTATGCTGAGCGACCAATAAAATAAAATAACCAGCCATTCTTTTCCGTTGCACTAAATTAGAAAAAGGACTGTTAGTTGAAGGCAGGTGGTGGTTGGCTTGAAAGATGAATAGAAAATTCCAATCCAACGGTTAGAAATAAGCGAACAGAAAGAAGACACCAAAATCCTAAAGAGGAAGAAGGAAAAAAAAAAAAAGGCAAAATACAGCTAACTTGAAGGCAACACCTAACTTCAAAAATCCCACTTTCTAGACTTCCCTAAACTTAAAAGGGGTGTCTGTGTGTATTAGTTTTAATGGGTGTCCAACTTTTGAATGTCTGGAGAAAAAAAATTTCTCACAGATTTTATTTTTTTAGGAAATATAAACATATTTCATTCGTATGAAAACAAAATAACAACTGAAACAACAAATCAAAATACAAAAAAAAAAAATGAAAAATCGCAAAAACATTCAAAATAAATGATAAGCTGTGAATGGTTAAGACAAGGTAGTCTAGGGCAAGATGTTGCATGGTTCAGCTCAGGAAAGGAACACTCACCAAACCAAACCATATACCTAACTTTAGAGGAAAATGATTTTTTGGAGTTCAATATTTTAAATATAAATTCGGATCCGGGGTGGTGCTGTGCGAATTAGTGAGATGCTCTGGACCATGAATGAAAGAAGCATGGTAGTGAGCACATAAATTAATTTGGATCTCTAGGCCTGCCCTCCCTGATGCCTTTCGGCTTTGATTTGAGGGTATGGTTCTGCAGTAAAAAGTCCCTGTAGCTCCTCGGTTCTTGGAGGTTTGGGGGGGGGGGCATTGTTTGGGTGGTACTCTGAGAGCAGCCACTTTGTGCATATTGCCAAAGGTTAGGTCTGTCTCCAACCATCTCCGCCCATACCCCCAATGATTGGGAACTAGATAGGTTCTGTTATTGTTGTTGGGGTGTTGTGCAGCCCCACGGCGCGGCTGCGCCGACATTTTTCCGACGATCGGAGACGTTCACTGCGTAGAGCACATCAAGTACTACGAGAGTAGAAAATTCCAATCCAACAGTTAGTTGAAGGCAGGCGGGTGGTTGGCTTGAAAGATGATTAAACTATTGCCGTATAGAAAATTCCAATCCAACGGTTAGAAATAAGCGAACAGAAAGAAGACACCAAAACCCTTGAGAGGAAGAAGGGAAAAAAAAAAAAAAAGGCAAAGTAAAGCTAACTTGAAGGCAACACCAAACTTCAAAAATCCCACTTTCCAGACTTCCTAAGCTTAAAAGGGGTGGTTCAAAAAAAAAAAAAAAGCTTAAAAGGGGTGTCTGTGCTACTGTATTAGTTTTAATGGGTGTCCAATTTTTGAATAAAAAAAATTCTCAAAGATTTTATGTTTTTATGAAATCTAAATATATCTGATTCATATGAAAACAATATAACAACTGAAACAACAAAATTAAATTAAAAAAAATTAAATTAAAAAAATTGAAAACTCGCATGAAAAATTCAAAATTTTCGTTTGTAAACACAAAATAAATGATAAGCTGTGAATGGTTAAGACAAGGTAGTCTATATGGCAAGATGTTAATTCAGCTCAGGAAAATGATTTTCTGGAGTTCAATAGTATTTTTTAATATAAATTCATGCTAAAATTGTCATCTAGAAGTGCTTTAAGTTACACACAACACAATTTTAAAAGTGCATACAAGACAAATTTGGGATGACAAAGATAGGGTGCAAAAATTACTTTCCAAAATTCATAGCTTAATGCATAGTTTTTCTCTCATTGGAAGAACTTCTGCCCCAGCTGAAAAAATACTCCTATGTCAGATTGATAGTATTTCTCATTCAACCTTTGGGGTGGACCCCACTTGAGTTGAATTACGAACATAAATAAAATGGAGTACTACTGATGGACATAATTTAATTACTACTCCCTCTCTCCCTTTTGTAAATGTGTAGCCTCGTAATTCTAATTTATTTTCTCTCACATTAACTTTTACTACAACTTTTATATTTACTTTCCACTACTTACCCTTATCAATATAATTATACCCACTAACTTTTCAAAAAGGAATCTACTTTTAAGGGCAAAATAAGAAATGTACCCACTAATTTTTCAAAACCCGTACTTATTAAGGGATAACCCAAAATGAAAAGTTAAACACTATAAAATGGAGAGGGAGTATCTTCTATACCATAATCAATGGTATTTTCAGCCCATGTTATTTAGATGAGTTTGATTTTCAAAATGAAGTCCTAATTTTTGTATGCAATAACCACATCAATTCTCATGACTGTCAAGGGTGGTTTATTTGATAGTAATTTCTTAATACTAGGGTGTACAAGTGCAATTCTTTAGTAAATGATGAGCAACATAAATATATTTGGGATGGTCCCACTGCCTAAGTTTTTATTTTATTTTATCTGAACTGTAGAAGTTTAATTACGGAGCGTTTCTCCACAGGGGAAACTATGTGTTTTCCACCACCGTCATTGTTGACCCCACCCTAAAATCCTATTCAGTTTCGAAAAGAAGTTTTGCCTAAGACATGTTCAGACTTCAGTGCCTATTTCAATTACCTTCAAGTCCAGAGAAAGGTATATGCTATGCATTTTTATTGTAATAATCAAAACCGGTTATTTTGAACTCGAAGAGTAGGATATTGACTCAAAAAAAAAAAGCTTGATCAAACATCGTTAAATACTTAGGTATATAAAAAAAAATTGAATTTCCATTTAGAAAAAAGACGGTTATGGGCTGTTAAACTTTAAAAGTATTTGCTAGTTAAAATATTCAGATGGTGCGAGAATTGTTAGTCCAAAATGTAGCAGTAAATTGACAAATACATATTTCTGTTGCAACCAGCTCAACCAACATCAAACTGTCACACTGCCTATTCCTAAGAGCATCCTCATCATACCTATTTTAACTTTTAATCAAATATAAAGAGCCAAACCCCCTAAAATCAGTCTTACCAAATCATTCATCAAATTTGTTAAACCTCTAACTTTGTTACAGTACCGCACCAATTTTGGTGCAGCAGTATTGTTCCCTCATCAAGGCACTATTCACGCACTGTTCACTTTTTTTTATTACTTTTGGGGAGTAGAAGTATAAAGAAATAATAGTTTAATATGATAAAGTTAGAATAGAGAGTCTGATTTTTTGAATTTTTTAAAAAGTGACTTGCTATTTTATAAAAGGTGGAGTATTTTTTAGGTTAAATTTGGTAATTTTTTTTTTTTTTTTTTGTGAGGCTGATAAAGGATCCCTTAATTTAGTACCATATTCACTACTTTCTAGTACTTTTGTCTTTCGGCATACTGGGTGTAGCTGAACCCACGTAAACAAACAACCACCTTCACTTGACCACCAAAAATTGACCTGTGGGGTGGGACAGGGTGCATGGAGACAGTTCACACGTTTAAACACATAACCAACGCTGGTCGAGCCTTAACAACTAAGGGGTCATTTGGCAAAAAAAAATAAACTTGTTTTTTAGTTTATTTGGGGGGAATAAACCGGAATAAACCACAGTGGTTTGACAAAAAAACAGGAGTTGTTTTTTTGGGAAAATAAACCGGAATAAACCACAGTGGTTTGGCAAATAAACCACATGAGTTCTCTTTAAATAGTGGAATAAACCACAATTTGAACCAAATGAGTTTTTTGGTTTATGACTACATAAACCAATAAACCAAAAAACAAGTTTATTTTTTTTTGCCAAATGACCCCTAAGAAAACTCCATTGGCCCGTTTATCGGACGATTACATTTTTTGGTGAATAAGAGGTGGATGTGTCATAAGTAGATTAGTTGTTGAGAGAGATTGACTTATAGTCTTATATTTGGTTCGAGAGCAGTAATTGATATTGGTGGATAAGAATAGGTGAACAAGAGTGGATAATGTGTTAAATTACTTATTTGTCCTCATTAAATTATTGCAATAAGAATAAATAAATAAAAATTGAGGGGTAATTTGGTCTTTATGTTCACCCGGATTAGCTAATTGACTAATTCTAGGGTGGCGTAGTATTAGCTAAGATCATAGGAAGGAGATAAGCTATGGAGATAAGCTATCCCCTATTTCCTTATCCCCTAACAAACACCCTTCTTCATGTCCAATTCCACAAAGTGAGTTCTGGACTTTTTAGCTTTTCATGTTTCATGAAATATGTCTTTCTCCTCACAAACATTAACTAAAAAGGCCATGCTTAGTGGATCGTCACTCCTTGCTTATCCCCCTCCCTCTCCTATTCCTATCCCCTTCTTATCCCCTAAAAAAAAAAAAATACAAGATATGTATATTTATTTTTAATATTTAAAGATGTTTGGGCCATCTCTCGTGCATCTTAATTAGAAGACAGAAAACAAAAGTAGTTACTTGCAAACATCTCCACTGATTTTTTCTATTGTGTTTTACAACTCAGAAAGGTAATTTAGAAAATGCCAAGACTTCATCCAGTTATGTTATGCCATTATTACACCCTTACAGCCGTGGACCACTATAGCTGTTTAACCACCATTACCATTAGTCTCTCTTTTTCTCAGCCATTTATGATGTGAGAAGAACTAATATTTTGCTCTTAATTCAAGAGGAGTACTTGTAGTAATTAATTGATTTGTCTCGGCGGGATTTATCACCTCAAGGTTTTCGGATAAATTCCCCGTGGCAAGCAAATTTGTCCTTCAGGCCACCTTCTCACGCAAACGCGTGGAAAGAGCTGTAGGAGGGTGAGATTAGTTCAATTCATCGGAACACTCTTAATCACCGCAGAAAATATTGTGTACAACTAATTTTTTCAGATTTTTATCACTTCTTGAGCTAAATTTGATTGGAGAAATAAATTTGGCAAGTTGTTGAAGAGCCCTAATTTGGGGAAGTCTCAAAAGAACAAACTTCGGTTGGCAAGTTGCCAAAGGCATTGGACATTCTCAAATAATTTCTTTGGTGGTTGTAATACATTTGGCTTCTACGTTAAGAAAAATCCATTTCCCCGAAATAAGAGCCCAAAGAGAAAAGCCATACGAAAAACAGAAACAACTTTGCTAAAAACAAAAGAAAATTACGACAAGAACCTAGCTAGTAGAAAGTTCATGAAAAACAAAAAAGCTTATTTGGCTGCTATTTCCAGAAAGGGAGGAGCTCTTCATGGACCAGACCGTCCAGTTTGCCAGTTTGTGAGCCCTTTTCAGGTCCACTTTGATGATCTAAACCATTCATATTTTAGAAATCGTCGAAACATTAACCAAGTCAAAAATCACATTGCTCGGATGTTTAAAATGATTTCCGAACATATTCTCTTAGAACCTAAAAAGAATTCAACACCGAATTGAACCCAGTTAACCTATTTTTCTCAAAACAAATGCATTATGAAATTATACAGTCTAGTATCTGATCAACCTGATTTCTGGCGTGAAAAAGATTCCTTTCACATTGTGTTGGGTTTTTTTTTTTGTGACTAAAACCCAAAAACAAAACAGAAGAAGAGAGAACGAGGGGAAAAAACACATATCAATGCAGAAATCACACAATAGAGTAAATTAAATCAAACTAATGCAATCGGCTTAGCACAAATTAAAAATTCATTTAAAACGATCGATGGGTTTAATTTTTCTCATTCCAGTGTAAAATCCAAATTCTTATTTTCGTTTTATGATCAAATGTTTGGGCCGAGCCAATTCGCACACACCTCAATTAATCCTAGGACTTGGGAGTTAACAACGGACAAACCTCTAATGACCCCGGAGAAGGTAAAATCACCCGAGAGTTTCGAACACCAAACCCCTAAATACGGATTTATTTTCATTTTATGACCAAATATTTGGTCGGGCCAGTTTGCGCGCACCACGCACCGCGATTAATCTTAGGGCTCGAAGGTTAACGACATGACAAATCTCCAATGACCCGGAGAAGTATAATCACCGAGAGTTTCGAACACCAAACCCGAGAATTTGGGATTGTAAATTCCAAAATTCTTAGAACCAGAGAGAAGGAGAGAGGCATACCAGGAAATAAGGCAAGGAGATGACTTGGCGAATAACAAGCCATTGAACCCCATACCCAAAAAGCCCCATGAAAGCGGCCATGAACATGACGACCCACAGGGGGAAATATAAGAGAGACACACCGGAACACCACCCGAAGACCTTACCCATGTCCGACGCCACCGACAAATAGTTGAGCTCCAATTGGGATATCCCCATTACCGACTTCAAATCCGACGAGTAGGCCGAGAAGTCGAAATTCGTGCCCGTGAATGCCTGTATCCACGTACTCGCCACCAGTATCATCCATTTCCTCGATTGCCCCACCATTTTTAATCACACATTTCTATATATCCACATCTATGAACATATATGGAGAGAGAGAGAGAGAGAGAATGATTTCCTGTGCAATTTTAGGGGGGTCTTTTGGCAATGGGATGGGGTTTTCTTGTGTCGACGGAAGTTTTTGTTAGGTTTTTTTGGTGATCAATTTGTTGTCAATTTTGGGTTCATAAACAAGAGATGGACGGACTTTTGCAGTTCAAAAAAAACAAAACAAAACATTAAAGAGAGAGACTTTTGTTGCATGAGTAGTGGCGGTTTGGCGAATTGGGGGGGACCGCCTTGGAAATTAGTTGGGTTTATTTCCGTCACTTTACTCTTTCTTGCTTCACGGGAAAAAAAAAAAAAAACCGTAATTTTTCATTTCCTATGGAGTACAGGAGTAATTTTTAGGGAAGCACATATGAAATGAACCAAGCCGTTTGTAAACTGTTTGATGCTTGATTCTGTAAAAATTTATTGTAGTTCAATTTGAAAACTAAATAGCCGAACCTGAACCTCAATTTTAGGCTCGTTTAACAAATGAGCTGAACCTGAACCTGAAAGCATTCTGCTCGATAAGGCTCTCGAACTTGGAGTTTGTATGTAAATTTTTTATTCTGTACTATAAACTTAAAATTTCATATAATTTTATATATGTATGTGCTTATTTATGTACAAAATAAAAAATTTATTGAAGTTCTAGACCTGTCTGAGAGTATATATATCTAATATTTTTGACACGTTACGACTCGTGAACAAGCTCGAGTTCGACTCAAACCTAGGCAAGTTTGGCTCGTTAAATTATTATTGATGGAGAGGGTAAAACCTGTACTCCCTCTAAGGTGCCCTAGCTCGGCCTTAGAACGCGGATGTACCCTACAGGGGAGCCAAGCTAGGGAAGCCACGATAAAGGCCAGACGTACAATACATAATCCACCGTGGCACCACGATAAGGTGCAGGGTCAGACCGAGCTTCTAATAGCTCGGTCCTGGGATCCACAGAATGACGAAAGAATAGCCGAGCTACGTGGCAGCACGGTTACACCGCTATTGGGCTAACCAAACGGTAAGGCGTTCTGGAAGGGTCTGGAATACTCTCTTAAGT